>VWZY01002112.1:528011-545148 GCA_013399075.1 Chloroceryle aenea | reverse complement strand
AAAAAAAAAAAAAAGAAATAGTAGGTTTTGCCTGCTGCTCATGCACACACCCCTTAGAGCAGTGCAAAAGTTAATTTGTTGACCGTGCCTGGTGAAAACTGAACTTCCTGTAAAAATGATGCACTTAGTTTCCTGAAAGGAAACACAGCATAAGCTGCTCAAACAATTCACAAGAAAGCTCTGATATCTGAGCCATGCAGTTACAAATCTCTCCTGCTAGAAAAATACGGTGTCACATCAGTGACCAACAGCTATAAGCACCAAAATTCAGAGAAACAAATTCACTAACATGAAAAAGAAAAGCACCACATTATCTGAAGAAACACGTACATTATCTTAACAGGATGAAGTTAACTATAAACCCTTTTTTCTTTCATCCCACAACTAGGCTAAAATTCTGATTGCCCACTCTGTTCATGAAACAAGATATAAATCTCTATTACATTATTGTGCCCAAGCAATTGTAGAGGCCAGTAGCACCTGCAAGTCCTTATACTGGAAAACTGACTGTATAGCAGCAAAATATTTTTTTTAATCTCTAATAATAAAGCATATTCTTATTTCAACATACTTAAAAGTATTCAACACTACATATGGAATCATTTTTAATCTCTATTAGAAATATAAAAAATACTCATTTCAACTTATAAACGGACATAATTTTGCCCACTGAGGTTTATTTACTTCACCATTTGTTTAAAAATACTTCTAAGTAGCTTTTGAATGTCGACAAGGGCTGCTCCATCCTTGGGAAACATCTCAGCCTCACTTCTTGCATTTCTTGGCCCCAAAAAGACAAGCTTTTAGGAGCCCATTCAAACAACTGCCAAATGGACAGAACTGCTCTGACTTCAATACATTCACATCCACTCTTAATAAAAAGTCATGCCATCTGCCATTTTATTTCCACTGCTGCCATAGCCCTGCCACTTGGGGATAATCCCCACCCTTTTTTTTACCTTTCCTTCAGCGTAACTACCTAAATTTTATTTTGCCATATAATTTTTTTAGCCTTCTGAAATTTAACAACTCACATTGGGAACATCTCCCTGTCATCTTATAGCTAATTAGTGTTATGCTAATTTAGACAAAATTCCTCGCTTCTGCATGCTCAGTACTACCAAGCCAACCTACTGAAAAATCACCAATATTTCATTTTTAAATAGATAATTTTTGTTGGCATTCACAATTTTGAATCTTTAACTTTCAGCTTTCGTCAATAGCTACAGACAAATACTAGGTTAATTTTTTTTCATTTTACAAAACTTTAAATCTCACATATGCATATAACTCCAGAAGCTAAGATTTTTATAGTGTGTTGATTTGTTTTTCTTCCTGAATGCACAGTATCTTTTCATAATGTTTTACTGTTAATTCTCCAACAGTCAAAATACTCATTCTAATAAGAAGGCTTATTGCTACTTACAAAATAGCTGAAATGTTGATTTTAACACAGAGATGCTGAAGTGAACAGGCCTTTGTACTGAAGCACTTTAAAAACATTTCCAGTCAGCCTCAAAGCACAGCCTTCCTGTGATTGCTTACAGATATTTAATTGTAATACAGAAAGAAAAGGGAAAACAGGAAAAAGGACTGTTCAAACAAATAACAAAAAGTGGGAAAGAAAGAGTGAGAGAAAATTATGACAACAGAAAATAGAAAAAAGGCTTAGGGACAGTAGCTATGATAGGAATGCATCAGTCTCTTCTCTCTCTTTTTATTTTATATACTAAATATGAAAAAGAGGATGTAGAAAAATTTATTAAGAACTGGAACAATCCCTCAGCCTTCTTCCAACTTTGACTTCACTATAACAGCCACCACTTCTCTTTCTTCCAATCACCGATCCATATCCTTTAATTCTTTGAAAATTACCAAATTATGGTAATATGGTAATCTAAAGATTTGAGTTCTTTTAATGATCAAAACTTTGAAATGTCATTCTGCATTTCTGAGTTTAAGTTTTGAGAGCAAAGTGGATTATTCTATGGGAATCTTCCCTGTGCTATCCATCAAGTCTTCTCTCCCTTTCCATAAGGGCCTGTTCCACAAATATCCAATGAAATACTGACCTATTCCGGCTATGCTAGCAGAACCTCTGGTGTGGATGCTGATGTGATAATGAAAGAAAGATTTTGCCAGGATATTTTCTGTTGTTTGAGGAGGGAGCACAGCATAGCAGATGAGGTGTCTCTCTTACGCTGTTCTCACAGAGCTAGAGTACTGAATGCTCTGTAGTACTCAAATGGTCAAAACCAAATGGAGTTTTATTTAAAATAAAGATTTAGTTAATTGATTAAATTGTAGGGAAAAGATTTCTCTGAACTGCCCTACAGATGCCCCACATAAAATATTTCTCAATACTGATTTTACATTTTAAATAGTATAGTGACTATTGTGCCTAAAAAGTCAGCACACAGTAAAAAAAATATATATATTGAGGTAAGGAAATAATTTATAAAGTCATAGTTACAAAGTGAGCTAGGAAATAAGTTGTTAAATGAGCTGATGCAATTTAATAGAATTACGTGTATGAAGACTACATGTGCATTACCCAAAGTTGGATCTGTATCTTGCCTCACCATCCACATATTTTTTTTGCCACGTATATGAAAAACTTGAATCACTCAGACAAACCTTTCCAGGAAGGTTGACGCCAAATCTTCTCATCAAAACGTCATGTTTCCTTCATTTTGTAATTCAAGCCAAAAGAGTACTATTCGCTAGTCTCCTCTATTTTTGAATTGTACAGACCTCAAAGATGTTAACTCTGGTTTGACACTGCTCTTACAGACAATTTGGGTGAGCATAATAATCTTTCATTGCTTTTCTGTTAAAATGTGAATTTTTTTTCAACTTGTAACTTACACAAAACAGTTAAAATATGCATCTGTCCTAATAAGGAAGGAAGATGGGAAAAGATACACACCTTCTAACTGGCTAAAAGATTTTCATTTTAAAGAAAGATATATTTCAGAGCTACCTATACATGAAAGGCATACTTGTTCCTGCTCCACTGAAGAATGGGCAAATGGCTTATGCCAGCTCTCAGGGGTGAAAACTTGCCCTGAAGGTCAAATCTGACTCATAGGCCACATATTTTATAGGCTTGCCTACTTGACTTGTAGCTTTGCTCTACCTGACTTGTCTCAAAAGCAAACTTCATAACATTTTATGCAAACATTATACAACCTTAAGTCTGAGCTGTAAATCAATAAAACTCACTTAAGCTTGGGGAACCTCTGCAACAGGAAACAGTCTCTTAGATGAAATTCTGCTGTAATTGACAATAGCATTGTTAAATCTTACCATTTTCTCTAAACAAGTGTCATAATATTTATAGCTTCAGAATAAAGTAAAAAGATGATTATTGAGATACTGCATAGAATTTAAAGGAAGCAGGTTCAAAAGTAAAATGTAAAGCTCTAATTTTCATGGGTCCAGACATAAACCGCAGAATTTGAAAGCACTCCTGTTAGAATGATTTCAGTTTACATTTCATGATCTTAAATTTCAAGAGAAGTCTCCATACAGAAACCTGTTCCTCACACACCAGAACACTACAGGTCATTTAAAAACAGCTAAGGCTCAGGTGGCAAATTATTTAACATTCTCTTAAATCAAGCCTCAATATTTCTGTAGGCCTACCTCACCAGTATGATGAGCTAACAAAACCAGTATTAGAAATAGCCTGAGTGACCACAGCTGTTTGACATTTGAATGTTTTTCAAAGGGATCCTTGGGGTTTCTGTCACAAAGAGTTTTGGGGTTTTTTTAAAGGGAAAACAAAAAACACCACCACAACACATAAATAGGTCATGGGCTCCTGTTTTTCCTTATGCATTACAAAAATACCTTCAGGGAAAGGTACTTGTAGGTGTTTTTGCATTGCAGATATTACCAAAGTGCAGAACAAGTAGTACTCAGACCTTTCTTTCCTCTGGATAGCTCCTAAAAGAAGAAAAATGTTTAACCATAATTACTTAGCTAAGCCTTCACTCTGAATATAAGCCCCTCTCCATCTTTTTTTTTTTTTATCAGTAAATACAAAACTCAGAAGATTAAAAACTATTTTGGCTCTTTAAATTTTGAATAATTAATTTAACTATTTTGATGTACACACAATATACTACTTTTCAGCTGTATAAACATACTCCAACCATTCTACACACGAGAGAANAAATTTCAAGAGAAGTCTCCATACAGAAACCTGTTCCTCACACACCAGAACACTACAGGTCATTTAAAAACAGCTAAGGCTCAGGTGGCAAATTATTTAACATTCTCTTAAATCAAGCCTCAATATTTCTGTAGGCCTACCTCACCAGTATGATGAGCTAACAAAACCAGTATTAGAAATAGCCTGAGTGACCACAGCTGTTTGACATTTGAATGTTTTTCAAAGGGATCCTTGGGGTTTCTGTCACAAAGAGTTTTGGGGTTTTTTTAAAGGGAAAACAAAAAACACCACCACAACACATAAATAGGTCATGGGCTCCTGTTTTTCCTTATGCATTACAAAAATACCTTCAGGGAAAGGTACTTGTAGGTGTTTTTGCATTGCAGATATTACCAAAGTGCAGAACAAGTAGTACTCAGACCTTTCTTTCCTCTGGATAGCTCCTAAAAGAAGAAAAATGTTTAACCATAATTACTTAGCTAAGCCTTCACTCTGAATATAAGCCCCTCTCCATCTTTTTTTTTTTTTATCAGTAAATACAAAACTCAGAAGATTAAAAACTATTTTGGCTCTTTAAATTTTGAATAATTAATTTAACTATTTTGATGTACACACAATATACTACTTTTCAGCTGTATAAACATACTCCAACCATTCTACACACGAGAGAAAATATAAAATAAAATCTAACAAGAAAAGCTAAGACTTCTCGCCATGGTTTAAGACATTTTTGCCAGAAAACAGGTAAAGTAAAACATGCATGACTCTATTTTCACATACTTTGTAATTTGGTGTTTGCTTTGCTAAAAATGGCTAACTGAATACCGTTAGTACTGAAAATAGCAGACTGAAACCACAGTGACTCATTGATTTTGTAGTATAAAATTTCATGTAGAACACAGTCAGAGTTTTATTGCTCTTCCTCTTCAAGGAACCATTATAAATATATCATTCCTTTTCCCCCTATTGGAGGAACTAATCAGGAAAATAATATAAATATTCTTTCCCACCTAGGTGTAACAGCACATTAATTCTGAGACAGTACCAATACAACAAAGGAAAATATTCTGAAATTAAGATACAATTTACTTCAGGCTCAAACACAGCAAGCACAGTAATCTTCATGTTACTTGAAGAATTTCACCTTTGTCTGGAACTGATAATTACTGCCATCCAAACTTCCCCAGCCTCAGACCATAAATTCAGACAATGTTCTGAGAGTCAGAAGTAAGGTAAAACAGAAATTGAAAGGCTCCAGGTAATTCTGGCTACTAGTGATATGCAGAATACATGCATCTATCTCATGGTCATCTGGTGAAGTTTAAAGTTTTCATTGAAGTTTGACTACTGTTCTGTGAATGGATTAAAAATAGCAAGAAGTTTATTTCTCCACGTGGAGTCACCACAGAGTACACAAATTCCTCACCTACTGCAGTCCATCATTAATTACATTGCTTCAAAACATTCAGTCTGGTGTCTAAGGAAAGAGAATATCTGCATCCTGCAGCAGCCCTGTTTACAAGTAAGGGACTAGTAACTTCTGTGAGACTTGGGTCATTCCACCAGCATCTTCTGTAAACAGTGAAGATACAGTCTTAAACTCTGAAGACTGTAACTATAGGATACACACATCTGTGAAAATGTCTCTCTGCCCAGGACAGGGTGAAATGAAAATTAAATGAAAATGCTGTAGTTGTGCAACAATGAGATGTGAAATTCCCTTCATGTAAAACTGGCTCACCTGAGAGGCTTGATCCCAAAAATTCCTTGGGGAAATCAAAATGCTGAGAAGAAAAGGCCTTTTCGTGCTAAAAGAAACTTCAGCAGAAGTCTTCCAGGTAAAGATTGGAAAGAGTGCATCATCTTTACCCATGAAAAAAAGGAGGGAAATCTAAACAACGCCAGCTGAATCAAGACTCAGGTGACCGGTAGCAAACATGAGTTCCAGCTCGGTATGTGTGCACCAGCTGCAAACTCTGAATAGTTTTTTGGAATACTCAAAGTGTTTGGTCCCTTGGTATCTTGATAGCACTGGCTACTGATTTCCCATTTGTATTTCTCAACCTACTACAAGAGTGTTCATTCTTATCCTGGTTTGAGTGATAACAGAACTAATTCTGTTCAGTGATTTAAGTTTTCAGCTCAGTTCTTCTAACTAACTGCACTGGCTGAAGTTAGCAGCCAGTTTTCCCAGGCAGTGTCTGCTGCTGGCAGTGATAACACCCCATGGTTAGAGTTACTACCAAAGATTGGTGTGCAGACCAAGGCCACTGCTGGATCTTGTGCACCACATTGGGGGGGTACAGGAAAGTGAAAGGCTGCGCCTGTGGGAGGATCGGACAGGACAGGTGACCCCAAACTGACCAACGAAGTATTCCAGCCCATATACATCATATTCCGTATAAAGCTGAGGGATCTGGAGGGGATATACAAGTTTTTTTGTTAGCTTGCTAGTTTTTGTTTACTTGCTAGCTCACCTGTTTGCTTGCTTGCCCTCTCTCTGGGGGCTCCCAGGCTCTTCTGCCCTCTGGGACCACTTTGCCAGCTTTGCTTGGCTTGGCTCAGGTCCTCTTTCAGTTCCTTCCTCGGAGCATCCAAGGAGGCCTCTGGCCATTCTGCTTTCAATCCCAAGCAGTGTGTTCCTGAATCTGGTACCAGAATCCAGCTCCTGAACACAGCTCCCATCTTGTGTGGGGCCCAGGCTGGGACCCCTGGTGCCTTCTCCACAGCACCAGTAGTGACAGTGATGTAATTACCATCAGGGGGGTTGGGTTCAGTACTGGTTTTCTATATATTTGTACATATTCTGTTTTATTATTATTATTATCATCATTAATAACAGATGACTGTGCACCATAAATTAGCCAAGAAAAGGCATATGGATTAACATCAGACAAAAAGAAAAGTTCCAACAGCAGATTATCTTCTTCTTGTTGGGGAAAAAAGTCCCAAACACAAACTGTGTAATTTAACCTACAGAAATCACTCAGCCAGAAGGAAAAGGGAATCTCCAGATATTAAAATTAAATAAATAGTCATGTAAAGTAAAAATGTCAAGATAGAAATATAGAAAACAAAACAGTAAAAATATCTAGGTTTATATTTTAATAAACCAAAATGCAATGAAGAAGAATGCAGTAAATGAAATAGTAGGCACAAGAACATGTAAAATTGTTTAATCCCCACAGAGCTGAATGAAGCATCCCTTTTTCTGAAGAACCACTCTTATGAGGAGGGTTTTTCATGGAGGAGAAAGAGGCAATTGAAGCTAGGAAATGATGGATAGCAATGACCTTTCTATCTGTAAAACATGAGCATATTTTAGGTATTTAATCTTGAGAATTGGATTATTATTAATCAATTATTCATGACAATTTGGATCTATGGTAGATGTTTTTTGTTTTCTTAAATATCACATAGCTAAGGTCCTGCTTGAGAACTGAAAAGGAGATTAAATCCTCACAAGCAAATAGTGTTCAAGACTGGCATTTTATTCCCTCCTAGACATTCCTTTCCCTGCATAACATCACACATTGATGGTAACCTAGTGCTCTCTGTAAAAATTCTGCCTAAATATTCTGAAATCCAACTTCATAGCTTTTTTTTTTTTTTTCCAAGAGGGAAAAGAATTCCCCAACAAAGCAGGGTATTGTGGTAACTTAGAGCAACAAAAATTCCTATGGTTTCAATCCTATAGCCACAAGTTACCACGCTACCTGTTTTAACATTCACTCTTCCTCATTTGCCAAAGGTGAGCGGTAACAGAAGCAGAATGTCTCCATTACAGGCCATCAGATCATGCAATGAAAATAAGCAGAAAGTGTTTGCAGATATTTAAAATGCACTGCCAAAGAAGGAAAAGCAGATGGAGATATTCTAAGGCTAACATCTTTTGAAAAGCAGAACCTTTACAGACTGAAATAAAATTCAAAATATGTATGTGTCTGTGAGAAGACAGGAATAGGTCTCAACATTTTGTTAAAGAATACCTGAGCTGAAAAATATGGAGGTTATCTCAAACCTCTATAAAAAAAAGACCCTCCCTTACTCAGGTGCTAAAAATGAAGGATATGGGTAGCACTGGTCACCTTGTGAAGAATAAAGCCAATTTAAACACTTAAAACCAACAAGTATTTGGCGGTTCTTCCTGTTTTCAAATACTCTACTAAAAAGGTACACTTCATCTCTAGTTTAATTGAACTTCCAGAGATTACATCTAGTTCTCTCTTTGTCTGCTACAGTTGAAGTAGTACAGTCTTACCAAATTTCTGTTCATTGTGGTATCACACTCTTAGAGACTAGCCAAGCCCCTCTTTACCCTCCTTGTTAACACTAAACAGATTGAATTCCAGGAGTTTTTCCACAATAAGACATGTTTTCAACTACTCCAGTGATTCCTGAGATATTTGTGGTTCTCTGTTGAACCCTTTTCCAACTGAACTCAGTATTCCAGTAACAGTTATGCAAGCGCATTAACAATTAATACAGAAAGGTAATATAACCATTTTCTTCCTATTTAGCTCCACCCTGTTTACATGTCAGTATACAGTAACCTTCTGATTCTCAAGCTCTCTTCTAAAACAATTCATTCTGTGGTTGAAGCTTCCTGTAAGATTATCCATTTACCCAGGATATTATGAATGTTTTCATTACGGGGATAAGGGATGTTCTAAAGAAGGAGGGAAAAGGGCTAATCTGGGGGGAATCTCATATAGAGATTAAAAAATGGGATCTTGAAAAAAGGACTGCAAGGGCAGGGCATGGTACACTGAAAACATCTTATGATGGAAAGTGAAGGCTGCATTTTAGTTTATTGATGTTGCCTGGTAAACTGAGTTCACAAGTGCAAATGAGAAATCATGCATAATGGAGTGATTACATAGTCTCTAACACTGGATTTTGTTGGTGGTGTGCCAGTAAAACTAACTGATTAATCAACTTCCATATAACAGCATGATAAAACAGCTGCAAACAAAGAAACTCTTGGAAAATAAGTGCTGGAAACATTTATAAAGTGAAAACTAAGGCTAACACAAATGTAGCGTGTATCAGCTGTGGGGGTGGAAACCAATCTTATTGGAAAAAAAGAAAATGAATTGTTAGGATAATGGTGAATTGTTGTTAATACTTAAGAAAATGGAAGTATTTGTCTAAAAAAAAATAAAGAAACTTCAAAAATAGACAGTAATGATCAAAACACTGTTTATTTCTAACCTTAAGCTTCTTTAAATATGCAAGATTCCGCAAACTTCAGTGGGGTAATAGATCTGGTTGAATCCCACCATTCTGAGCTACAATAAATGTTAATTAAGATGAAATACATAAGTAATGTTTGTTGGAAAAAAGCTTCTCTTTGCTCCGTTTTATTTTTCAGACTTTAGTTACTAGGTAGATCAAGTTGTAAAACTTCTGCAAAGTACAAGAAGTACTTGCAATTGAGTCAAACACTGTTCCTCAGTATTTTTTAAGCAGAATAGACTTCCCCACACATAGCCATGGACTGAAGAAAAATAAACTGCTTTAGTTTTATCATTTTTGTTTCTTCCATCCTTAAGACTTTAACATTAAAGGTTAAAAATAAGTAATGTTGAAACAGAAAGAGGATTCCATCATAGCAGCTATGCAAACATGTCTCATAATAAAGCTGCTACTACACAAAACTCAATTCTTAAGACTAAGTTTTAGAAGCTTCCAGCTTTCACCTAAACTTGCTTTTCACAAAGTCAAACTACTAGTGACTCCAGGGCAAGCACAGTTATGCACACTGGAGTACATTGTACTGAATTTTATCTTATTTTTTCCCTTTTTCCTGTTACTTTTTTAATTCAGCAGCAGATAACCCTCCCATCATATAGACACCTACCTCACGTAACAGTCAAGTCACTTCATGAGGGACTTGCCCAATCTGCTGCAATTTCTACTATACATTGAAAAAGTGTTATCTTTTCCTCTCCCACTTCCACAGTGCAGCCACTACACTACGTCCTTGTGGTGAACAGATCAGAGGAAGCACAGCACCACTCTACTGTCCTTGGCCCTTGCCTCCACAATTCAGGCATGCTGCTAACTGCTATGAAATGGATCTGCTTTCCCATGGGTCTGAGAATAAGGAAGACTCTAGGAAGAGACAATGAGGCCACCCCAAAAGCAGCAGATGCTATACACACATTTCCATGTCTTCAAAACAAGCACAGAGCAATTGCTCATCTAGGGACAGTTAGGTCTAAAATAATAATCTTCTGGGATTAAATAAACTCTCAAACTGTGCAGTACAATTCTCCCACTTTACAACCCACTAAGAATTATTTTTAAATTATCAGATAAGTATCTGACATGCTAAATTCGAGTTTTCTGTAAAGGATCTAGATAGCTATTCAGTATATTAATGGTTTAAGTATTTACAGGGATTCATTATTTAGAATAGAAGGACTGTCTACGATTTGAAAAGAAATTCAAATGGTAACAAAGAGTTCAGAAGTTGATTGTATAGATAAGATTAAAAACAAAACACTCAAATGAAACATAACTCTGGAGAAAAATCACCAGATATGAGAACAGCAGGTTCAGAAATATGAATTTCCCACTCTATGTGCAGTGTAATATGTGTGCACTGTAAAGACTACAGAATGTGTGGTCAGACAACGATCTTTGAGAGCTGGAGCGCCACTTAGCATTTAGTCCGTTTGCTTTCTGAATACACCCTGTAATTAAAGAAGTTTCTCATGCTGCCCCTCCCTTGAGCAACTAACGTTTAAGCATTCACAGAATTTTAAAATAGCATTAGCTCTGGCAGCTAACAGAAATATTTTTGCCTCAGGAGGGTGCAGTTGTGGACGATCTTTTGGACAGTGTATGATCTCAAATTCAACACAGAAAAATGGGAATCATCTTGAATACCTTTTTATGTTTTAAAGCATCCAAGACATGCACTAGGAATGTGGATTTGTAAAAACTAATTAAAAAAACAAAATAGTTCCATAGCACAGGAACCTTGTCTTACAGCATTCTTATAGTTTTGAAAAGAACAACTACTTTAGGATTCAAAACCCATTGTAACTTACACCTGATCAGTACTCAGAAACAACTGCTCTCAGCATAACTTACCTGCCACTCAAATGTATAACCTGAGAAGTCAATGGCAATGACACCTAGCACAGTTGCATACTGACGCTCATGTGCTTACTAAACATACAGATCCCATTATGAATGATAAAAGAAAAATATAATATTAAAGCTTTAAAATATACAGACGTAGGTCTATATTATACTGCATGACTCAAATCACACCCTTCTTTCAATTCATTGCTCATGCCTGCTGACAGGGCCCATTCTGGGAAATAAATTCAGTAGATATGTATTATGGCTGCAACAGAATTGCATCTGACACACATTTAACTGAGTCAACAGGCAGTACCCCGTTACACTGCGAAAGCAAGCCTAACTGGCAGCAATTTGTTCTGGAAATACTTACTTCTGATGAGGTCACCATCAGTGCGATTTCCCCAGATGGACTGGTCTTGTATCTCTGGTCGTAGACTTTGGTTACTGGAAGGCTGTTTTATGTCTTTATCTCCTGCTGAAGTATTATCTTGGTGAGTTTTTTCTAAGTCAAAAGAAATTTGAAGATATTAGTTTCTATGGTATTTTTCCTCTACAAGATCAAAACTCATACTTTGAAAATTAACAAGAGACCATAACAGATAGCTTACTTTGTATCTCATGCAGTTTCCTTAGAAATAATTCCTAATGAAGTTTATTTCCAATTTGTTTTCTTGTCTAGATCAAAATTATTCCTCTTCAAGAAATTCTTCCAGTCATATTGTGTTTAATCATGCAAAATAATACTCAGCAGGTTTTGTAACAAGTAGTTATGGTTGAGTTTGTTTACATTTAGTTACCTTCCCTAAAATTCTCAGATAAAAATTCGAATCACTTTGTCATACAAAACCCCACATTTTTTGCCCACATACATGTCCTCTGGCATAGAAAAGCCACAAAAATTCCACAGAAGTCTGTTCTCTATTATTTACAATTGAACATGTAATTAGAGACAAATATTGTTGAAATGTCAAGACTGATTAGTACAGAAATTCAGAAAATTTATTATAACACAACTGACTATTTTTCATTAAAAAACAAACAATCATTTAAAATCCATCCCAGAACACAAGTCGATCTTTAGCCTATGATGAAAGGAAAAATAATTTCTCTCCAAGTGTATATAGTATGCAGAGAAATTTCCATGGTAAGGTTATTTGAGGGATTCTCAATCTTATTGCACAAGATAGCAGACCTTGTTTCAATGATTTTGTCAGTTAACACAGGCAGACCTGAATTTTCTCAAAGCCAGGTAAGTGAGAGCCTTCGTTTTTCATTGTTGTTTTAATAGTCACACACACACAAATCTTTCTCTTCTTGATTGCTACAGGTTTTGCCCGGGATTCAAGGAAGCACTTCCAAATCCAGAATTACTTTGCTCATTATTCACAGAGACAGATTATCAGTTTATATAATTACTTAAGCAACCCATAAAACACTAAGTATTTTCAGTGCCAAGTGTATTTTGAGTATATGTACAACATTTAATATTTACCATAAATCTAAACGTGCAACTGTTGAAAAGTCTGTTAGCCTATGATGACATTTTTGTTGTTATTTTTTATTTGTTCATTTATTTATTTCAAACAACAGTGCTTATAAACCACATCACAATGTAATACCATATCCTTTAGTAAAGTAGTAACTCCAGTCTTGAGACACAGAAAAAAAAATTCTTGCCACTGCAACATATTGTAAATTAGCTTCTTTATATAACCAATAGCAGTTTGATTTTAAATTCTAACTTTCTGCCTTTGTTATCTACCCTATTAAACTGAGGCATTGAACATCACTCAAAATAATATATGCCATATTGTATGTACAGTAGCATGTGCCTTCAAGCACTGCTGCTCCCCTTCTATTAATTTCTACCTCTGAAATGTCTGACCCAGCTACCTCTGTAGTACTTCTCTCTCAGTCCTCCCTCCCATTACCATTTCTTCAACAACTTATCAATGTTTCCTTAAACCCATCATGAGATGAACCATTTCACTGGGATTGCCATAGTTACTGAAGTGATTGGGAAGGTATCCATTGACTTCAATGAGTTTTGCATCTTGCCCTCATGACTTAATCTCACCTAGATACTCATCCTATCAAACAAAAAAATCCAGATTTTTTTTCAGCCCCTTTGACAGACTTCACATGCAAATTATTTCTACTTGATATCAATCAGATAAAATGCATTAAAGTACAATGATTTTGCCTGTGCAGTTAGGTATTAGGTGCCAATGTGTTTCGAAAGTGTTTCAAAAGTGCCCTGAAATAGACTGAATGAAAATAAGTAAAGTCCCGGAGAAAGCTGGTGTAAAAGCACTCTGCTTTCCACACAGAGCAAACTTAAATGATCTATTTTAAGAGATTTTGCTCTTAAATGATTTTCCTTTAGTAACAACACCAAGATTACAACAATATCTGCCCACCAGTGGTAATACAAAACTGCAGAGCTACTATATACAATTTTCTTGCATAGGATATGACCTTGCAGAGCCCTGCTATTTCATGTAGTAAACAATGAATGTCTCTAAAGAAACATTCATGTTAAATATCACAGGGCCCTCAGTGTCCTAGATTACATTTTTATCTAAGAAATCCGAAGGAGTGCAGAATACAATCAGTCACTGTTATTCAGAGGGATTTAATTTTCATTCCTCTGCTTCTTTTCGATTCAGTGTCTTTTTTTTTTTTTTTACTGTGCATATTGTATGTGTATTTTTCATGTTTACTTTTATTAATCTATCTGGATATGGTAAGTGGCCAGTCAAACCATGCAAACAGTATTAATAGTTAACAAGAAAGAAGTACCTTGCACTATTAAAAAGTAAAAAACCCCAACAACGATGTCGCAATTGAACACCAAAAAATTTTGATAGGACATTTACAACAATTAACTGATTATGTGTTCTTTGATGTACTGAAGTCACATGAATGTGCATAACAGAAATCTACACCATTAAATGTGTATTTGATATTTTGCACTCAAGAATTACTCACTGGAGAAGCTAATCTGCTGGCGGATGCTGCTCTGTGGGTGTGGTGGATTGACCCCAGGCAGAGGCTAAAGATCACACCAACACTCCTTTGCTCCCCAGTTCCCAGCAGGATGAGGGGAGACAACAGAAAGAGCATGAGTGAAGAAACTCATGGGTTGAGATATAGTTTAATAAGTGATGGAAAGAGGAAGAAAAACAAAAAGGCAATCACTTGCCACCTCCTACAAACACACCAATGCCCAAGCCAGTCCTCAATCAATGGCTACCTCCCCCAAAACCTCCTTCACTTCTTTTTATTTCTGTGTATGAGATTACATGGTGTGAAATATCTCTCTGGTTAACCCAAGCCAGGTAGGTGTCCAGGTGTCAAACCCATGCTCACTCCCAGCCCACTCACTGATGGGGTAGAGTAGGAGTAGAGAAAACCTACTGCTGCTCAGCAATAGTCAATCCCCTGGTGTGCTATCAACCTTATGTCAGTCACAAATCCCAAACACAGCACCACAGGCGCTGCTACAAAGAACATTAACTCCATCCCAGACAGACACAGTACAATGGGGCTTTAGAAAACTTTAGACCTTAAGCTATGTTTATTTAAGATTTTTTCATACATCCTTTCTGATTCATCAACATACACAAACACTGGTGTCCTGATTAATTATTTGAGGGTCTTTTTACTGAATGTGCAATGCAACTGTTTTAGTACAAAGGATTTTCTTGATTATTCCCTTATAATAAACAGTTAATGATGGGATCATCTTCCTTATTTATTTATTTGTTTAT
The DNA here is from genome assembly GCA_013399075.1 of Chloroceryle aenea. Classification (NCBI taxonomy): domain Eukaryota; kingdom Metazoa; phylum Chordata; class Aves; order Coraciiformes; family Cerylidae; genus Chloroceryle; species Chloroceryle aenea. The sequence continues at coordinate 530,094 of VWZY01002112.1, read as the reverse complement.
TCTGGAAGTGTGACTACTACATCCCAGCTACAACCAATCACACATGAACACAGCCTCAAGAACACTCTTGAATCTGTGCTTTGTTGATGCTGGCATTTTTGTGCTATGTGTGCAAGAATAGTGATGAGTAGTTTCTGAAAAATAACACATCTATGAGTCCAGTAAGAATTGACACAAAAGACCTTAATGTTGTGTCATATCTGTGCCAGGGAAGCTTTAATAAAGCCTACAGCTCACACAAATACTAGTGGCTGGATCTAGCCATACACAGGTATGGTTTTTTCCTACTGGACCTTCAAATAGATTTGTAACACCTCTCTGTTTTAACCAAGCTTAACCTTAAGAATTTTTATGTAATACTTCCTTAGTAATTTAGCTTCTGCTTCCTTTAGTACACCCTTCCACTCTCATGTGACTAACCTCCAAAAGTGACAGCCAAGAAGAAAAAGAGATGCTCTTCCTAGCAGCTTAAATAATGGAAAGAAAAGACTCATTATGTTTTGAGTCTGGCAGTGCTGAGATCAAAATCCAATCTCTCTTCAAAACCACAGTAAGTTACTCTAGGTCATATCTCAAACATAGTCTTCTAACCTACCACATTCCACTCCCTGGACTAACAACCTGCATGGCTACTACGCACTCCTCCTAAACTAACAGCAGTCCCTGGACTGAAGAGCTTCTAGTCAAAAGCTAGAACATCCACACAAAGTACCTGGTGATTTATCCTGAAGGTAAGCATGAGCACAAACTTTACTTATGTGAAGATTAATGCAATTTTAAGGTTTAAATAAGGAAGAGGTACAACGTAATGTCAAAGTATAGAATTGAGATGGTTAACAGTCCAAATTGTATCTATATTACAGACAACTAGTAAACCCCTTAGCAATAAAATTTAGAATTTTAATCACATCTCAAAATTACTGTATCATTAAATAAGTGAACAAAGTAAACTATTTTTTTCTAATTTGGAATTATAATATTATATAAATCACTTTTATACTACCTACTTTCATTTTACCATAATCTTGTTATATTTATTTTTAAAATTACACAGCAATACATGTATTTCACAGAAACAAAACTTGTTTTTACTGTTGAGGCAACTGTAACATTGATTGTTAGCTCCTGTTTTAGTTTGGAATATGTGCCTCTGGTTGCATATATTTCCTTGAATCAGGACAAATACATTTTACAATGTCCACAGTCTGGATCAGCAACAAGGCTATTATTAAAATAGCAAACTTTCCTTCTCCAAGTTCTTGTCCGTTTGTGCATTGACACTCCAGCTACCCCTTCACATCCTGCTATATCTCTTGAGCTTACTCAGAAACAGGTCTCAGTATGTTCAAACGTGGCATCACACCTTAATGCATCAGTAACTATACAATATTCAATCTATGGATGCACAAAAAAAATTGAAACAAGTGCCCACATTAAGTGGGTTGTACATCCTCAGAGTGTGATTGGCAGCTGGTATCTATTTATTAGATGACACATAAGCCTATATACTGACTCAGCCATCTCTTCCAATCATGTGAACTGTAAGAGTGCTTGACAAGCAACATGACAAACTGGATTTGAGAAACAGGTATGGAGTTTGTCAGCTGACACAGGGACACTGTGGCTGTAAAAGGAGTTAAAAATCCTGTTGCTGCAACAATAGAAGGCTTTGTTGCTATGACACATTAATTTTTTGTTCACCAACACTGTGGTGGACCAAACCAAATAAGAAGTAAAGCAAAAGCAACTGCTGGGAAATGCTTCTGGAAACCTGAGTGCATCATTCTCATCAAGGAGAGAGGGACAAGCAGAACAGGCTGGAACAACAGAGTCATTGTGACCTCCAAAAACACAGAGTCAGGAACAGTCCAACTGTTTAAGAGTGGAGCAGTGACAGAAGCACAGGGCAAAGCTTACTTAGGCGCCTAAATGTGACCTGCCTGCTGGGATATAAACATGAATCTCCAGAAGGCCTGAGGTATCCCCAAACAAGCTGATAGAGATTTAAAAATAAATGTGAAAAGTTCAAACTATTCCAAATGGAATTTTGTCCTTCACAGCAAAGAGAAATCACAAAAAAAAA
>VWZY01002112.1:509357-522187 GCA_013399075.1 Chloroceryle aenea | reverse complement strand
CGGGCCTTCAGCCACGGAAATTCCCCCAGGAGGCCAAAAGCCGTCAAGTAGAAATAGGGAAGAAGGGGAAAAAAAAATAAAAAGGAAAAAAAAAAAATCTGAAAGGGAGGCTTTCATGCCTGGACAGGGTTTGCAGCTGTAACACTTGGCAGCTGTGCAGGGGCACTTTTCATGGTGCAACCTCTGGCTCAGAAGCGGTCCGCTGCTGTTATTGTTTGTCTTCAACCAGTTGCGCCTCAGAAGTAGGATAAGCAGGCACGTGAAACGCCGTAGGCCTCCACGCCTGGCCTCCTGGTCTCTGTACTGCTCTGCAGCATCAGTTCTTAATATAACCGTCTCACATACCTTACCTGGTAAACTACAGCCAGGTCTAAAAGAAGGAATTTAAAGCCAGCACATAAAAATATTCGAAGGAACACGAAGGATAGAACATGCATTTTCAAATGTAAAACCCAGGAGTGCAAACTACATCGTGCTCTATAATCTGCCAAGCAGTCTTAACTGTGCTTTCTCTGCATAGGAAATACATTTCTTTCCCACAGCAGAGATTGATTTGATCATCAGTCTCATGCTCTGTTCATGCCCATGCTATGGAGTACTGCAATTATTGCTCTCATGTGCTGGTATCCATAAGCGACATGCTCTAGCTTGCTTACACTATCACTGTGTATCATCTTTCTCTGTTGTAGTATATCCTTGTTTAAAGTATAATTTCCTTAAAATTTACAAGCAGATTTTTTTTTTTTTTTTATGGTTAGTAAATACCCTTTACTTGTATGTTACACTACAATGTACAGACAGGTATTTTTTTGGAAAGTAAACTAGGAAGAAAAAATAATCAAGTTATAGATTACCTACTTCCTAACATAAGAGATTATAACTGAGATATACTTAGTTTGATATTGTAATTTCTAAGTAACATGCTCAGGTATTAAAAGTTAACTTCTTAAAGTTTAGCATTTCCCTGGAGTGCTTGTAAACCAACCAGGAGTGCAAGTACCCAAGCAGGACCCAGTACTGTGTGATACTCCACACGCTTCAAACCCTCCTCTTATTTCAGAGGTCATCAATAATTTTGCAGCACTGTAGATCCTTATTATTGGTTATTATTGGTGCAAAAGAGAACATGTCATGAAAGGTGAATATACTTTGGTCCTGCATAATGTTTCTTTAAACTTTAAAAAAAAAAAATCTTAGTGGGGGGAAAAAGCTATGTAAAAAAAACCCACATTTTGGGTATACAAAACTAGTATCATGCTGCATATTAATATTATTAGTCTCAATATCTACACTTTTAATCTATGAAAATATTGCATAACTTTCCATACTTCCTTCTCTCCTTGCTGTCCAGGGGGCAGAGCGACTGAGACATAAGGTAGAATGACTTACCTCAAACTCCCAAGTGAGTCAGTAGCAGAAGAGAGTTTATGACTCATACTCAATTTACAAGCTTGTGTTTTTCCCTCTGAAACTGGAAACATAGCAGAGAACAGTGGGAGGAGCAATAATTTAGACAACCACACCCTGCTTTCAAATTATTTCATTGGATAATAAATGTCTATGAAGAGCAGACACCATCCAGGGTTGGTGTTTTTTTTTTTTTAACCTTATCTATGAAAACCATATGGTAAACTTCATGGAGTTCAGTTTATCTTCTTAAAAAAAGATGATGGGATGAGCTCGTCCTGACAAGGTTCAACTGTGTAGCAGCCCACAGAGAGTTTAAAGCAACTAAATGAATGGAAGAGGATCTTCAGATGGCATTTGCAGCTGATGCAGTGGGAGATGACCCTAAGCAAAATCAGATTAAAAAAAGGTAGAAGAATTCAATATACCAAAAAGCACAATTCACTAAAATAGCACTTAAAAATATTGTATAATTGATAATAGATTACATACTAGAGACTGTGATGATTGGAAAAAGATGGGTCGAGATGTGATCACTGTTAATGAGATACCTCTGGCAAAGTTCTTTGGTATCACCCAACAGTACAGCACTTCCTGACAGCACAACATAGTTCTAACAAATACACAGCTAATTTAAAATAATTGTTTTATTACTTTCCTTTAAAATAGAAGACATTCCAAAATATTATTGAAAATTGTCCGGAAGTGGGCAGTTTGGACATTAACATCATCAGACTTTCAAATAGGCTACAAATATGAGATATGCTCTATCTTACTACAGCAACTGAGTTTAGCTGTTGCACGTAAGTATTCCAGTAGTTCCACTGCTAGACCATAAAATTCAGGTGTGAACTTCTAGGCAGTTGAATTTTGGGATTGATGTGAAGAGAAGCACAGCACACTTGTAAACAGGCAATAGGTAGGTAAAATTTTCCTGAAAGAAAACAAAGCCAACAACAACAACAACAAAACACCAATGTTTTTTTCCCTATTAATTTCTGTAAAACAAATTCCTAGTAAAAATGCACAAAATGTGGACAATAATCCTACATCTTCAGGACAAAATTGGTTATCACTATGTTCTAGTTTGAGCTCCTATACAATCCGTGTGACAGATATTGAAGGCTTAGTCTTTGAGGTTTTTGAATATCAGATATTTTCCTGTGGAGGAAGCTCTTGATAGCAGAGTTATTCATCTCAACAATGCTGTAGAAAATCTGTGCACAAGTCTACAACTAAAAAATATTTTATTAAAAATATTACTGCTTACATAGTAAAAAGAAGTGATCCAGTGCTATCACTTACGGATCAATGCCAAATTGTAGGTACCCAAATACTCTCCTCATGCTAAAACTCTTCCCTCCACAAGTCTGCTCTTTCACTGATGCCAAATTCTTTCTGGCAGCAGGAACACAGGAAAACTGAAACTTCACACATCCTTCTTAACACCTTGGATCACTTAAATGATTCTGAAAGATGGACGGTAATATTTAGTAAATCTTTTTGTGACTGCTCGTTTGTACCTTTGTACCTGTGGCTTCAAGTTATCCTTCTGCTATGTCTAAGAACATGACTGTCAACTTTGTAATGTGCATTTTTAACATATGTATGTTACTTTACACTTTATAGCTCTCTTCAGTATTTAGGACAAGATCTCTGTTGTAAGTATTTTATAATGCAGCAATGCTAAAATGGGAGAACTCTTATAGTTAAAAGAGCTAAATAAAAGACTTGGCATTTAAACGAAATTATAATAAGAATACTACAAATGAATCTTACAAATCATTTTATTTTGGTTTTAATTTATATCAAAAGTAGAAATACATACAGTGTATACATAACAGCAGAGTAAAAGGGAATCTGAAGGTCAGTACCATGACCAGTTTGGAGTACTTTGGTTTCCTGGTGTTCATTCACTAGGCTGTATATTACCCTTCTCCAGAACATCCTGTTTAAAACCATATAAATTTTCAGGTGCCAGAACAGAGCTGGATGCAGCTGTGTTGTAGATGGGGATTTGTACTCTATAAAACAGAAACACTGAATTGCTGTGGGATTGACAGTGCCTTGGACTTCATCTAGTCCTAAGAAGGGAATCAAACCCTTCTAGATAAAGGAAATCTACCTCCAAATAGCACAAAAGTGGAAACAAACAGTACGATGCCTAAATGAAAATTGAGACATGCAGATTTAACTCATTTCATAGCTAGAAATGGAATGAAGAAATGCATTCCCTTTTAGAGAAACAATTGGATCCAGTAATGCTCTACATTACTCTGGGAGCACAAAGTCTTTCTACTGTAAATGGCTCCCATCCAGGTTTGATCTTTCTCTGCTACAGGACAGACTCCACAGTAGGAAGCTTTCTGCTGGCTCAAACGGACAACTGAGAATAAAACTCAGTGTAAACATGAACTTAAAATATGGAAAGGTGTTTTTCTCAATTTTATTTTTCTGTTTATAGTAAGTATAATAGTATAAGAAATATCTGTAAGATATTTTCCAACAGAGATGGCAAAGATTTCATTAAAAAGTATAAATTATTGAGTAAATCAAAGTTTTCTAAGCAGAATATTTTCGGATGTAATTCCAATGAAGTCAAAGGAGTTGCATGAAGATGAATTCAGCTCAACGAGCTTTACCCTGCTTAGGGTGAAACACATCACATGGCATGGTTTATGATAGTTTCAGCTATTCCTTAGCAAGCTCAAGCAAGTAGCTCACTCAAGCAAGTAATAGATCTCACATGAAAAAGTAACAGATCATATATTGAGGCATGCAAAATGACGTTTCATCACAACAAAGTGTCAACCAGTAATTCATTACGTTCCTACAAATAAGTCATGAAGAAATATTCAGTATTCAATTACAACTAAGTGTGCTGGATTGTAATAGTTAATTTATTTACATAAATTCCCTTCAGTTATCCAGCTTTTCACTTTGCAGTTAATATTGCACCTTAATAAAAAACTTACTTAGGACTACAGAAGAAACTTGAAATTCAGGAAAAATTAATGTTTCAAACCCTGTACTGGTTTTTTAATACATTCAAGATAATTTGGTACTTGTCTTGACATTAAAGATCATCTCAGCAAAGGTAAACAATAACAACAGCATACTGTGAGTTAATGGGACATGAAGTTTAAGGCATTATTGATTAAATAGTGTGGCTATCTAATGCAGAATATTGTAACATGAAATACAGAGAGACTTAGTAAATTTAGAATTACTTAATGAATTTACCTGAGCCACATGGTCATAACAATGCTAGAAGATGTAGTTATAGCAAGGAAACAAAACAAAACAAAAAACTATCAAAAAACCCACCCACAAACCCAAACAAAACAAACGAATGAACGAACAAACAAACAAACAAACAAAAATACCAACCAAAAAGCTAAGCCAAATATTTCTGTTGTTTTTCAGGTTAACAAGACTCCTTTTGCTTCTGCAGCCTGAACAGTATCTGGATCTGGCACTATTCCACATTAGTATTTTATGCATATTCCTTACAATTGTATCTATTCATGAAATTTACATTAACTTTTCTCAGCGGTATCAAACTAATTGCCAATATCAAATGTTGTTTGTGAAAATACTTTATCTAGAATTCCACAAACATAAAAATATTTCCATATGAAAAGAATACCTAGTCAATCCTTTCCAAAAATGTTACAATGAAAAATGCTAAAACAATTGTATTTTACAAATAGAATAAATAATGCCCTGGAACAGAAAGGTGTGTGTTATATTGCTGTATGAGATCATGCTATCACATCTGTAGGTCTATAAAAATTCAGGGTTTTTTTTTCATCTTCAATAAGAGTTCTTAATACACAGTACAGTTACTCCTTTTGAGGTGCCAGAGAGTATGATATGATTGAGTATAAAAATATTGTGCATTCTATGCTATATTTTCATAATATGGAATACTCTTATTTACATATTTTGTATTATTCCTAATACATATTCAGAGCATATCTTGTAACAGTTCCATTGGAACCACTAACATGTATGCTGTGAATGTGTATTAACAGCAGAATGCATTTGCATATTATGAGTCCATAATGCTGAATGCACAATCAAATCTTTGATAAAGAATCATTGCTCTACAGAAGTTATTTTCTCATGCTTCTCAATCACAGCTGTGACATCTTGCACAGTGGTTTCTCACCCATATCTTTACAACTCACAAAGAAAATAAACATCCACTACTGCAACAATTATGTGAATTATAGTTTTCCCACAGTAAAATATATGTGGTCTTTTTCTCCTTTGTTCTATCTCATAATCAATGTTTTCTTTAATTGCCCAAATACAGTCTCCTGGATTTTCTTTTTGACATCCATATAAATTGCTGGACTGGACTAAGGTCTTAGGATCAAATGCTTATTTAGATATTATCTGTAAAATACAGGTCATAGAAAAAAGAAACATAAAAATAATCCTTAGTCAGTATTACTAGCATTTTTAACTATTATGTTTTTGTTTGTATATTTGCCTGAAATAATGGGGAATTTTGCCAACCAGGAACATACAATTCTCTAGATTGGACAGAACTAAAATTACAAAATAACATTACAAAATAACATGATTACAAAACGTCATTTGGATTAAGAAGTTATTGTTTTTCTACATTGACAGATACTTATCCTGGCAAACAATGCAAGCAAAAATACAAAAAAACCACCCTTACCAGTCTAAAACAGAGAATTAAAGAAAAATAGTCTTCTGCCTCAGTTTCTTGCTTAGCTAAATAAAAGTAATGCAAATATTGGCTTCAGGTCTGATACAGTACTGTGTTTATGCTCGTAAGTTGGCAATTTTCCCCAGGAAGCAAAATAAAAGCTAATGACAAATTGGCTTTTGACTGGTTCTCTTAAGAACTAGAAAGACACAATAGGAAAATTACCTACATATACCCTTTCAAGGACTGCACAGTGACCATACTTCCAGTTGTATTATTTTAATAAGCAGTACTGAAAGGCATTTTGTGGTTTTGATATCACTGCAGACATATTAACTCCAAAAAGTATTCAGTTAAACGTCCTTGCAATTAATGGCAAGTATAAACTATCAACCATATGAGAACCAAATATTTATGCATGACTATAATAATACCTCAGCTAAAATATTAGTAAAATCAGAAAACACAGATTAGATTCAAAGTGTCTCCCATGAAGCTGGCACTTTTGGATCACATATGTGGGGATGCAGTCCTGCCCACTGAATGATGGACACAATTATATTCTCCATTAATATGTGTAATATCTGCCACATATCAGAGAGTGCGTATATATATGTAGATGTAAAATCTGTGGAATTTTAGTGTTTTCTCTTTAAAAGAAATGGTTACATTTTAGTTTAGCGAGGAAACCTATTACACTGTACAAATTCCTTCATTTCTCTTTTTCTGTGGTTTATTTCAAACTATTTTAAATATTAATGAAAATGCTGTAAAAGTCATAATGTTAAAGCACAATTTTATTTAACATTGCTTGATATTATAAGAGCTATAAACAGGCTCCTGTAAACTTATATGAGCAATTATTTTGAGGTCTGCGCTGTGGGCTGTTTTCCTTTTTTGATTGTAAATAGAAGTAAGATAGTTTGGACTCAGTTATTTTGTAATTCTAACATAAAAGCTGCTCTCTCTCAGACATTGTTTCAAGATACAAATCCTTGCAGTCTGTAAATTGCACTGATAATCAGTGATCAACAAAATAATTTAAAATACTTTTTTGTGGTTGTCCAAAGCCTGCTTTACATCTACTTAATAAGTTACTTGGACTTTCAACTTAATACCCTCTATTTGAATGAAGTTCTGATAACCTTGATCTACAGCCAAGTAAAATTTAAGCCATTGTGGGATGAGTGTTTTCACTGTAGAATCTCTGCTGTTCTAGTCCTGGATCTCTCACCAGTTCCCTGAATTTTCCTTAATTTTGTTATGTTAGCAAAACAATTTTTTTTTTAAAGTTAGATTTTTTTAATGTGACAGTGATAAATGAATCCTAAGCTCAATTCCATACTCTCCAGAGTCTAGTTAAACTTTCAAGCACAATTTTATTGTGGGCTTCGGTAAGGTTTGACACCTGTTTTTTACAGTAAATGGTATACTTTTAACTAGTTTACACCATAAATATAATTAAGGAGTAAATCAAGGGAGTAGTATAAATGCTGCTGCTATTTCTTCTCATGTGTTTTTCACTTGCAGTGAGGACAGGAGGCATCCCAGCCAGCTTCATTTTTCCCCACCTCTGCATCAATCTCTCTGAGGCTGGGAATGGGAGTGCCCCTCTTACAGTCACCACACACTCTCAGCCCCAAAAAATAAACTATTCTCAGCAGAATCGTATCTTGCATCTTTGTATTGAAATTTGTGGGTAATTCTGAAGAAGAATCATGTAAAATTTAGAAAAAGGTCATTAACGTGTTCTCACAAAACACTGTAGCATCACCAAGGTCTTGTTTCTTAAGGAAAAAAAACAGTTTCCATCTGGAAATTTATGTGGAGCACTCAAAGCCTATTGTCAATAAGTATCTCCTGGTTACCATTCTAATGGGATCAAATATACTATATTAAAAGTATCTTTTAAAAACCCACCTCAAATTATTTGTGAGAATGTGACAATAATGTGTCATGCTGTAAATGCTTGGTGCCATATATGAAGAATTAGTACAAAAACTAAATCATCAGAATCATATAAGTCATTAGCCACTGTTTTTTCTTTTTATAAAACTGTAGCTGGGTAAGGCAAACAGAAACATGGAAGTATGTTATTTTTTCCTTTTAAATACCAAAAAATAAATTTCTTATAGGACATCCACAACTTCTTATATCTTGTCATACTTTAAATTCTTCTCCTTTATGAGATTTGTTAAGGAATGTGGTGAATGGTACCAACAAGCTCCCATGACAAAGAGACAGTGTAATACTTTTTCAAATAAAGCCGAAGATATTAGATCTCAGTGTAATGAGCAAACTCAGGAACAATGGAGTGACTTGGGACTCACACTTACACAAAAGAAATCAGAATCTTGACCCATGGATACAGTAGTCTATAAAATATTGTGTCAATTTGCTCTGCAGTTTGCAGGGAAATAAACAATTTGGGAATTTAGTAAAATAAAGTGAAGGATTTAGAAATACACAACAGTTTTTTGTACATATACATTAATGTTTGTCTAAGTGTCTGTCTAGACACCCGTAGTTAACTACACTCACAATGTCCATGCGTAAAGGATATGCTACAGTAGACCATGAGATTATCCATTTATCCTCATTTGTGAGTGTGGATGCCTAGAACTCGTGAATGGAAAAAGATATGTTATAAAGTATTTAATCCTAATCAATATTTATTAAAGGAGACAAAGTAACAGTAAGGCAACCCTACAGTACTTTAGGAAAAAAAACGAGCAAGCTGGATTTCTTATCTTGCAATAGTTAATGAAGTTTTATGATTTATTTTAACCCTGAAGTGGGTTTTTAAAAACCCTAATTATATTAATGTACTAAAAGAAATACAGTTGTCACTTAGTTTCACTAAGTGTGACAGGTGACAGTTCCAAAGATAAAGGCTGAAACTTGTGATTATTGCAAGTTCAGGATGAAGTGACAATAATATGGTAGCAATGGGATGGAATTGTGTTGCTCACTGCATGAATCAATACTATAATTTATTTTTTAATGTATAAGGAATGTTTAATTTTATTAATTTATGACTAGCACTAGGTTATCTCTACTTAAATCTTCCTTTTGGTCTTTGGATTTTGGTTTCATTTTGAAACATTCTGGCTGCTTATAAAACCATAGCCAATCATAAAACATCACTGTTGGGAAAGAATCTAGTTTCTGCATGCCATATGCAATTTGGGAACTTGATAATATAACTGAATCAGTTAAAGAGGAAGTGGCTCTATTAACACTGGAAAAGTTGTACTATTGTCACCCAAACAAACAAACAAACAAAAATACCGAAGATTTAAATTTGTTCAGGTTATTATATCTCCTGATTGTTATGATTAGCTTTGCAAACCACCAACTACATCTGATATAGCCTAGAAAGACCTAGCTCTTTTATTTCCAGTTGTGAATGCATACGCTAACACACCAAGTCAGAGTTATATTTAGATTAGCAGAGCCTGTATCATAGTGTTACAGATCTGATTCTCTCTGGGACTGAGAGGATCCTACCATAAAATATTTTCATTACGGCTTTATGATTCAAAACACAAACACACCCTCTCTGCTGCTGTGCACAGACAAGGTTTGTTTGTGTTGTACTTTGTGAGAGCCCACATAGCTGAGTTTTAATACTTTGCAATAAATGAGCAGTTAAAAACTTTTATTTCTAATACAGTTAATGAGCAGTGGTAAGGTGTGTGTATGTAAGGTTTATGGACAGCTATCATCAAGAATGATTACAGCACCTAGAATAAGCAAATATTTGGACTATTTTCTTTAAGTATGGATAAATAACATATAGAAGGAAATTGATAACTAAATTTATACTTCAGAAAATAGAATAATGAAGTAATTTAAACAATCTCCTTCACAGTACTATAAAATCAATACTTGAAGGATATCTGGAGCAAACCTGATTTGGGATACAAAAAGCTTTGCAAGTAAAAATACAGGCAGTATTGAGTATCAGGCAGTATTGAAAACTATACCTGTCAACAGATCTAAGCTTGTCTTTGATGCTGTTAGGGACAAGAAATAATGTAAACTTTTTCTTGTGGAATGTAAATAAATATATTAAAGACAAATAAAAATGACCATGAACCTGTTAGTAGCTTTCTCTGCTAATGCCATGTAATTCTGCTCTCTTTATGTTCTATAAGATTTAACTTATGGACTTGAAACTTAGATTGCTCTTTACATTTCCTGTACATCTGGCTTATTATTCTCATGACCTACCAAAATTCACACACAAATGGATAATGTCACTTTAACTTCTTAATCCTGTTTGATTAAGAGACAATGTTCATAGTGGAGGAGTATATGAGGCAATTTATGGCTTTTGAGGGTGATTAAATGCTGAAGTGGAGCTGAGGCATTTGATAATCACAAGAGCTATTTATTACTGGAATATTCCAGCCATATGAACATTTTTCCCATCAGCCAGTAAGAGAAACACATTTAACAAACACCATTAAAAAGACAGATTTTTCTAGGTAAATGAAAGTTTGAAATTCTGTATGTAACTGCAGTTGAGAGCCCCTGCTCATGTCCCGTGAAGGGCAGCTGTAGGTAAAGCATATATGGAATTCAGAAGGAATATGTTCCTCTCTCTAAGAGTGGGGCTAAGGACAAATAATTGGATAAGGGAGTTACCTGTGTAGAAACTGAGGGCTGAGACTGAAGTGTGAACATATGTGAATCAAGTTAGGATTTATGACTCATTTTCATATTGCTACTGTAAATGAGTAACAATTATCTGCCAAACTGGCTTGTTAGCACATGTTGGCAACAAGTCCAGAGTGGCTGCTATTCTCACGTCTTATGGGAACAGGCCTATTTCATTTATACCTCCAAAAATATAAATGAAATAAGGAATGACGTCTTAGGAATAGGCCACTACAGAATTAGGCAAGGGGAGGTTCTGGTGGAAAACCCTCATAAGAACTTGGAGAGGAAGTAGGAGTTGAGGGTTTGGGGTATTTTTTTAATTTATTTTTTTTTTTGTTAATGCTGTGAGTCACAAGTAAAAGGCCAATGCCAGGATACTATTTCATATTTATTTAAACAGTGAATGCCAAGAGACTCTGATAATTCACAGATCCCATACAGTAGTCTGATATACACAAAATAGGCATGTTTGGGTTTTTTTTTTTTTCATAAAGAACGTGTCACTGGTACTTATGTGAAAATGAGGTAACATCTTCTGCAGCTAAACTAATAAACCCTAGAACGTTAGGTTGTAATCTAGTGATTTCCAGAACCAGGGAAACCAATCTGTACATACCCAGGGATGTTTCTGATCGTAATTCTTCTTTGCCCTGCTCCTCTGAACTCATATGCATCAGCCTAAAGCCGTATAAAATTCAATGCTCTTTTAATTTAATGGAAATGAAGAAGGAAAGTGGAAGCAAGGTGCTGAAAAGTTGGGCAGGCAGGTATGGAGAGTCTGTAAAAGCAGACTACACAGAAAGCAGGAGACACTGCTTCTACTTGCAAGCTGACTCTTCCTTAACTGTCCTTCTTACTGACTGCAATGGAGAAAAAAAAAGTAGGTGTCATTTGTCCCAATGGTTTTCTGTATTCAGCTGTCTGATGTTCTTGGTTCATATCCACTAGCAGTGATTCACAGAGATAAAAGTGAGATCTGAATTTGTGAACATACTTAATAGTATTTTTTAACAGCATCCTGGCAAGGACTGGAGATGAACTATTACTGCACAGTAAAATACATGAGTACTTTTAATTACAGCTGCTGGATGTCTAATTTAAATACCTAGTCTCTTCTCCCTAGGTAATTTCAGAAAGGAGAGAGGAAGGAGGATTGAGGAACACAGGGTTTCAAGGGGCACTAATTTTCAGTCCCCTTTGCTCACAGATGCTCTACAACTCCTGTTACATACGTTGTCTCACATGGTGAGAGAGCAGAACCAGGGAACTGCTGTTTTGAGTAACTCTGGAGACTCTCCTAGAGCAGTCTGTCTCAGAAAGTGGGTAACACCAGGTATTTTAGGGAAAAGTGTATGAAGTCAGTAATGAAAGCATGGAATAATTCCTTCACATCTACACACGATGAAATCTTATACTACTTTGCAAAGAGCTACTTTTTCTTTACCTCAGACATGAAATTTGTCCATACAAGAGACCATTCTTATGCTTAAATGGTTTATACAGTTCAATCATTATATTCTATTCTTCACAAAGGAGTGTATAAAATTTCACTCTAATGTGATGAGGGATTCCATTTTCTGCTCTAAAGATCACTCAAGCCTCAAACTGAATACAGTCTCAGTACATCTAAATTCTGAGTCCCAGCTGTGTTCCTTTAAAGACAGTTTCTTCTGCATCTAACTTTGCCTTTTTTTTTTTTTTTGTAATGCAGGAAATCTCAACTCTCTTCTAAAATCTACCACAAACTTTCACTCTAACTCCAAGCAAAACACCTAACCTTTGCATGCCTTCTTTTCATTATCTGTGAAATAAGAACAGCAGTATTTACTTCCCAGGAAGGTTATATTCACCTGAGATCCTGGGATGGCAGGTACCAATGAATTCCAAGAAGTAATTATTTGTTAAAAGTCCCAAGACAAGAATTTGGAAAATCAGCAAGTACACCTGTCAGTCATCTTCCACAGGACCGTGTCAGGAGACTCCATTAGGAACCAGCATTCCCAGGTTTTCAGTCTTGCCCAACTCTCGGTGTTCAAGTTTGGCCTATCTCACCTGAGGTATTATTGAC
>VWZY01002112.1:494726-506392 GCA_013399075.1 Chloroceryle aenea | reverse complement strand
TGAGGACAGGCTGAGGAAGCTGGGATTGTTCAGCCTGGAGAAGAGAAGGCTCAGGGGAGACCTAATAGCCACCTTTCAGTATCTGAAGGAATCTTATAAAAAGCCTGGAGAGGGCCTGGTTACAAAGGCCTGGAGTGAAAGGACGAGGGGTATGGTTTAAATTAGAAAGGAGTGGATTTACGTTAGAAATAAGGAGGAAGTTCTTTACCATGAGGGTGGTGGAGCACTGGAACAGCTTGCCCAGGGAGGTTGTTGAGGCCCCATCCCTAGAGACATTCAAGGTGAGGCTTGAGGAAGCTCTGAGCAAACCTGCTCTAGTGGAGGATGTCCCTG
Organism: Chloroceryle aenea; assembly: GCA_013399075.1. Taxonomy (NCBI): domain Eukaryota; kingdom Metazoa; phylum Chordata; class Aves; order Coraciiformes; family Cerylidae; genus Chloroceryle; species Chloroceryle aenea. The sequence goes on along the minus strand of VWZY01002112.1, from coordinate 506,059 downwards.
CTCTCAGCAGGGGGGTTGGACTAGATGACCTCTAGAGGTCCCTTCCAGCCGAGACATTTCTATGTTTCTATATATCACCAATGTTGCTATGTATTAACCAACAGATAAACATTTTTAATTACAAATACTATATAGTTGTTGAACAGCAGACTTTTTTTTTTACCAAATTTTCCTCTCCTACGAACACTGCCTCCTCAATTATAAAGTGGTATAGCTGAAACTACTAATATTTTATGCTAGGGACTGTGGATACAACTTCATGTAAAAGCTTTTCTTTATCTGAAATGTGACTACTGCTGTAAAATTGGCATTTCCACCTTTTCCCAGTATTTTGTTGCATATGCTTTCAAAACTTAGTTTGAGGAAAATGAATGTCTGGTTTTATGTGTGTTTATTTCTCTTGACAGATACGTTGCATCCTTATGTTAGTTTGCATTGAGACTCTGGAGAAGATTCTGGGAGAATATTGTGCAGTTGATCTTCTCATCAAAGTATCAGCTTTTCTAAATGTGTCAGTCAGCTACAGCAAAAAGTACTCTATATTACAATGTATGCTATCTGATTCACCTTCTTACAGGGATTGTCTTTGTAACCTTTTCTCATGTGGATATTCTTAATAACACCATCCCTGCGTAAATGAAAAAAGAGTACATCTATATCTACAGCACCTGTTTTAAAATGCGGTGAGCAAATGCTTAAGTTCTTAAAATAAAGTATTCAATAATTTATATTTGGGGTTTAGATTTTAGATATAATGCAACAAGGTTTGTAAGAATTCCTTGTTTTCTTTTCTTAGTTTAGTTGATTACTTTGAAGCTAGGATGGAGAATCAGTGATGCAAGTTGGCATTGTAACTAAATATTCATATGCATCCAGTTGCTCAGGAACATGGTTGCATTGTACAGAACTCAACAAGTGTACAATCGCTGCCTCTAGCTTCCTGAGATGTGGTATGTTTGCAGGTTCATTGAAATATTTATGAATTATACAATACAGATTCTAGAATATATCTCTTCTTATGAATACTGGCACATTATAACTCACCTCTGCAGAAGGCCTGAGAAAAAATGGCAGGGCAAGATCAAACATTTGTTTACATCTCACCTCCAAGAAAATATAATTTTATTTTGGCTGACCTTTAAGCAGATGTAACAATTACATAACAAAGTAAATCACAAGCCAAATAGAGAAAGAGACACCATGGGTGACACAATCCAAAATACATGAGAAACAAAAGCTCGTTATGGGTTTATCATGAGGAGTGCTCTCTATGTTTTATGTGCAGTGCTGGACTCTAATTTAATGGGGAAATGTATCCAGATTTTAACAGCTCATTTCATTTTCAGACTACATCTAATTGAGAGATGACCTCAATGCAATACCAAGAATGAAAAGAATTCCTGAATTCTGAGTCCAGACGCAGGGTAATTTTAGAAGACTTCCTATCACTGCCTGGCTCCTGTGTTCTGACAAGTTGGGTGGTTGGTTTGTTTTATTTAAAAGCAATATTTACCTACTGCATAGGAACACTCTGAAGATTAATTCATTTGTGTGCCATGTGAAATATGAAATGTAATGGGAAACAGATCTGTGTCATATAAGTGCAAAGGGCAGTTATGGCACTTCTAGCACACTGTCCAGGAGAAAGTGCCTGATTGTCTATGTTGATATTAAGCTCCTTTCTCTGTCACTCCTCAGAGAATACATCAGGGCAGAAGAGAAGGAGTCTCAGGGACTGGCTTCTCTTTCCAATCCACAGTGAAAAATGCCCTGCAGTCCTCAGTCCAAGCTAGTGCAGACTGCTTCTATGTCCTTACAGCAAGTCAAGTATTGAACCTTGCATAAACTTCTCTCTCATTCAGAGAGAAGCCTGGGCTTCTCTGTCAAAAGTGCTTGTAGCTGATGTTGGAGCTTAAAGTATATACAGAGTTGCTAATCAGAAAAAATCGACACTCGAGCAAAATAGAAGATGATCAGCCTGGCTACACAGATGTAGCCCATATATCATGTTCCACTTGATTATTGAATTCTAATTTCTGAGGCTTGTGGACTCCTTAAAACAAAGGCAGGCTTAGAAATCCCTGGCTTCTCAAACATGAGCACTCCTAAGCAAGATCCTGGCAGAACAAAAGTTAATTATTAAATGTATAATAATTTTATTATGAAGATCTCAAAACTGAATAGTCACTATTATTTGTGTCTACAGTAGCAATGTCCCATGCTCTATCCATAGCATGAAAATTGTGGTACGTCTGCATACCTTAATAACTTAAATAAGCTAATATACAAATGAAAGTATACCAAGTACATTATGGAGCAGAATTAAGCGCTTGTTAATTCTGATTAGAGAGATGTGTAAGTAAAGGAATGTTTATTTAATGAAATATTAAAAATAAGTAGAAAACATAATAGAACATTCATCTCTGTACCAGGTAAGACCAAGTTCAAAGTAGCTCATTATCCTGATTGACATTAGCCAGCAGCAGATGACTGTGCAAGACCGATTATATTCCTGAGTCTGCTCTTCCAGGCCACATATATTTGCTGCTCATAACTATCTGAAATAGATAATTCTTCTTATTCAATAGGGTTTTTTTTTTGTGTAATTCATGGATTTTTTTTCCAATTCTTTTTCAAACCTCTATCAACATTTAACATCACAAATGTCCTGTAGTAGCTTAATTACATGGAGAGAGTTTTTTGTTGTTTTGAACTTATATTCTAATTTTATCTGATAGTTAATTTTTCTCCTCATAAGAAACAGTGCACAATCATTCTCTGTTTAACTCCTCCATAACCTTGATGATTTTATGAACTGCTGTTACATCCCTCTTCACTTGTCTTTTTTTCTAGCCTGAAGAGTCTTAAGATGTTTAATTAAAAAATCATATTGAAACTGTTTCATACTTTTGATCATCCTTGTTGCCTTCCATATATCTTTATGACCCGGGGAAAAAGGGGAGAAAAGTGAGCTAGAAGTATATACAGTGTTCAAGATGAGGGCACATTGTAGAGTTAAAGAGAGGCATAATGTTATTTTCTGTTCTGAGCTGACATTTTCATAGAACTGTTTCTCTACAGTTATCCACTATTTATAACTTGAAGATCTCATTCCTGAGTGACAGGTTGTGTATGTTATGTCAAGATTTATATGTAATTGAGGTTATTTTTCCCTATGGACATCGCCTCTTAACATTTATTTACAATTCATTTCACTTCCTTTTTTATTACCAAGTATTATGTTCTACAACTCTTCTCAGTTGGTCCCCATCCTTTTTGTCCTAAAAAAAATTGTAATACCAGCAATTTTATCTTCTCACTTTCTGACCCACCTTTCCACCTCTTTTTTCTACTGTGTTGAAGAACACAGTTCTAGCACACTTCTGTAGGTCTCTGCTAGTACACTCCCTCAACTGAGAAAATTGAGTATATAAACTTATTTTATCTCTGCATTTTGAGCAATTTTTCATCCATTCAAAGACCTTCCCTCCTACTCAATGGCAGCATAGTCTGTTTTACAGGAACATTGTAAAAAGCCTTTTGGAATTACAAGATGATTTTGGCAGCTGGATTATTCTTGTCTGTGTGATTGCTGACTCCTCCAGTGAACTGTACTCAAGATTTTAGATGAGACTTTGCTTTAGAAAACCCACACTGCTTCCCCTCACATAACATATAATATTTATTCCTGCATCTACTGATTCTGTTCCTCTATTCTGCTCGTAATTGCCCAGTTCAAATGGAAACAAGTAACTCCCTTGATCCTTCATGGATTTTTTTTTTTGTAAAATCAGCATCATATATCCTTAGATACCAAAGGTTTAAAGGAAAAGGTTACACATTGGAGTAAATAGCCTCGCATCCTCATACCTAAATTACTCTAAAGCTCTTGATTTCATACATGCTAGGTTAATTTTTAAACTTAATCTTGTAACTTCTTTCCATGAATTCTTCTGTTGAAGCAGATGCTTTGATGTCAGAACCTGTTTTTCAAGGGCTTCAGACATGGGACCCATGTTTCTCCACAATTAACAGAGAGAGAAAAAACTGTTTGTAGTTACAGCTTTATCTTCCCTAAGTCTTTTTTGTGTACCTTGATCATCAAATGTGTTTACAAACTCTTCCTTCTTGAAAGCTTCTTCTTCTCCATGTGTTTGAAAAAAAAAAAAAATTAACTTATTGTATTTTTTGGAAGTTTTTCCTTAATTCATATTAAAATTGTCCTTTCCAGTTCTTTCTATAAGAAATTTCTTCATTCTACTGTAGTTCCCATTTTCAAAATTATTGTGTTTGTTTTTCTGGCAACAGTTTTGAAATTAGTTATATTATGGCCACTCTGTCATTCTATGCTTCCTGAGGTGATTGCAAACAAAGATTAAAAAATTAAAACCTTCTATAGTTCTGCTTGAAATAACATTTGCATTAACACCTTTTATTTTAATGTAGTGTAAATGAAATGAACCTTTGATGTACCTAGAAAAGGGCATGCTCATAGTAAAAAAAATGTGGTAGACATGGTACAAGACTATTAGGATAGAACCCTGGAATTTAAAATTGTTCTCGATCTTCTCAAAGATAGAGAATGACAGCAACAAAAATCCAGCATGACCCACTGCAATCAACTTTCACATCAGCTCGAGCCAGTGGCAGATGGACAATGTCCCATGCACATGGCTGAGCCGAGGACCATTGCCAGCACCTGTTTGCAGTTCTCTGGCCCAGGCAAAACAGATGACTACTCCCACAGCAAGCACCACAATATCGCTTCACACGACAACACGTTCACGTCTTTCCCAGAGCTTTACCTCCTTCTCACATCTTTCTCTGATTTGCATTGTCTTGCCACAGTATACTCAGGGAGTCAGGTCATCGTGGTGGTGACTGACAGAACCCCCTATTAAGATTTCTTTCCCCTGTATAGAGCTGCTTGCTGAGGTGATGGGTCATACATGCTGCAGAAAACATGGCTATGAAAAAATAATAAAGGACAATGTGTTAGGGCTGCAACCATTGTACCGTGCCTTCCAGAAATACCTGATGGCAGCCAACCTGCAGTCCAGATGCCAAGATGATCCTCCAACCTAGAACAATCTGTAGACTGTCTGTGGATACTGACTCCCACAAATGGGACTGTGACTGACACCCACGGATTAGACTATGTGGAAAAGCCCCAAATAGTAACCTGAATACAGCAGGCAAGACTAAATAGAAAGAGAAAATTTGGATCACAGTGGCAAAAATGACAAAGGCGCAGCGATGACTATTGATTTTTGTATAGAATGGTTAAAGAAAAGTAAGGGATGCTGCAGTAAGGTCAGTAACTAACAGGGTGGTCATAAATTTTATTTGCCTAATAGAAAAGATAATTTGAAAACAGAAGTTCAGATAATGTGATAACATTCAGTGCTCATTTCTATGAAGTCACTCCATATTTAGGAGGACTGCCAAAGAGCAGATCAGACTTTAGTCAGTCACAGGCGTGTTTAACATCTGGCATATAATTTGAAGGACCCTAGCCAGAGCTGCAACAGTAGGCTATATTTGACTTACCCTTTTGGCTGTTACCCGAAGCATTTGTAGTCTCAATCAGCTCTTAATACTTCTCTTGTAAGATTATAAAATAATTGCAAATAGCTCAGATCAGGAGGTGCGAATGTCACTTAAAGCTCATTTCTATGGCATATGCTATCCAGCATTCTCTGTAGGCAGCAGATGAGGGTCTACAGAAAACCAGGAACCTAGAAATAAACAGTAGTAACAAGCACTAATCAGAGTGTAATAATCTTTTGAGTTGCACTTATGTTAAAAGGTAATCACTGATATTTACACGGCACTGAATAAGTAGCATTTCATATGGACTTCATAGTTACAGAAAGAAAATAAAGAATTTGATTTCCTAAAGGGCACCAGGAACAAAATATGAAGAAAATGCAGCTTTGAAGCTTTATCGCTGGCTTTCAGGTAAGCTGGGTTTTCTCAGTTATGGCACAAGATCCTGTGCAGGCTTAAGCGAATTTCACACCAGTTCTATATTAATGCTGTGATTGAACACTTCCTACAGTTGTGATATTGCAGCAGACGGGTGTCCGCTAGGTCAACAGTATAGACACAAACACGCCTGGGCATATTGAAAACGCAGTTATCTTAGCTGATACTTAGTTAATTACTAGCTGGAACCTAGTTACCCTGGCTGATAGAAACTTCTACTAAAAGGAGTCTAAGCATCATTCTGATCAGATGGCAGATGAGGGAATGGTTTCATGACAAAGGGTCTCGAGAGACACCACCAGTGTACCCTATGTCCCCTGTCCCAGGGGCAGCTGGGACAAGTAGGGTTCAGCATACAGAGGAGAGCTGCTATTGTCACAGCCTCCCTCTGTGAGGGCTTTCAATTTAGAGATGTATTTAGGCACTAGATCTGTGGATCTAACCATATAGTCCTCCCATGTCTCTCTTTTTGTGTTTTTAATATCTGACTGACCAGTGTGTGCAACCATCCACTTTCAGTGTACATGAGGTACTTAAGAAAGGGTGTTGTTGAGTAATAATAACTTTATTTCTGCATTAGACACAAGAAATAGAGTTGTTGATTAAAAATTACTATTTTATTTCTGTATCAAATGCAAGAAAGATTGCATTCTTCTAAGTACTATTGAGATTTCTTCCCAAAATCAAGATAAAAAATAGCAGAAAAATCAATTCTAGTTCCAAATATAGATGAACAGTATTTTTCACAACATAACTAATACTGAAAGCAAATAAGATTTCAAACTTCTACTTTACTTTATTCCTTTTTCATATGCATATACACTAAAAGAATATAAATACTTTGCACACATACCCACTTGAAAGCTTTTTCTCTGCTTGAAAACCAAGGTGTATCTGCAATATGGTACTGAGTACATTCCATGCAGGTTCATTTTTTTTGTTTAAAATTTTTAAAAATATGCTTTGGGGTCTAAAATATAGCAATTATGAATATCTGAAAGGAAAAAAATAGCCACTAAATTATATATATTTTTATCATAGTCCATGACATAATCTTTGCATTCATAGATGTGGTAATCAAGAGCTATGGACTTCAAAATCAATGATACAGCAACATAGAAAAAGTAGTATAGTAGTTTTTTATTATAATACCCTTAGTGATGTGACATTCTTTATATACACAAATATGATCTTTAAAATGGCTTCTATCAGCTTAAAAAATGGACAATATCATGAAACTTGTTAAAACCAAGGTGAACTCTGGCACCATATCCAAATGCAGAAAAGACAATCACATTTTTTGACATTTCTACAGCTGATGGCATTGAAATGTCAGCAAAGCTCAAAGCAAAAGTACACAATAAATTTGATATTACACCACATGTTTGATTAAGCCCAAGGGTGAAATTGTAACCTGCAATTTTATTCTGAGTCAGTAGATTTCTGACACATTTTGATTTTTAACAAAGGGAAACAGTCTTAAGGCTTCACAGAATTCAGCAGGACTGTCATTGTTCTATTCAGACTCTCCCAGAAATTGGTCTTTCTGAGCCCAGTGGACACAAGTACGTTAATAAATTTTTTTATTGTAAAAACTGTTCCCAAGGAATTGCTTCAAATAGCAAGGCTATGATTATACTCAAAACAGAGACAATAAAATGTGTGGTGAAAGAGCAACAGTATTTTGTGATGAAAATTATACTATTTTCTACTTCAGATTTTTAAAAAATAATTTTAAGTAGTTTTATACGGATACCTGGAGTTGCTCACATGTAAAATGCAAGAGTGTTGTCTATAAAAACCTCAAGGAATTTCTGACCATACTTGGTTATTTTTAAAAATCCATTTATACTCATTATAAAGTATATGATAATTCCAATATTAGTTAAAAAACCCAACTCTGCCTCACAATGAAGACACAGGGAAACTGTATCAGTTATTGTGACAGGTCTTGGAGGAGAAACACTTGACTATAGATGAAAGAAAAATAAAAGGTAAAATTCACTCTGGTTTATGGCCATGGAGCATGGTGATTAACTGATACACATTGAAACACATTTTAAGAAATAGCCTACTCAAAAGCCATGAATTGTTTTTGTTGTTTCCTAATTTTTATCACACTGCTGGATGGCTCAGAAGTGATGCTGTCAAAGCAGCAGTCAAGGACCGAAGTAATTGGAACTGCTGGGTGAAAAGACAAGCTCCGTACAGGAATTTCCTGCCACTCTGGTGACTGTGACAGAAAAGCTCTGAAAATGCCGGTAGAGATTTAGAATGATGAATAGCTGCTATGGTTAGTGAGAAATCTTGGAAGTTCGGGTTTGTTTTATTTGCTGAAATATTACCAAAGGAGGCTTGAAGCCTGTGACTTGTAAAATGTGACTCCAGAATGACCTCTGACCATTGGGGCTGCTGTGGATGTTATGCTTCTATTTATCCGTGAGTATTGTCAGGTCCTTTGTCTCATTTCTCAAAAAAAAAGAGTGCAACCTTTGTCCCACTGTTTGTCATTATTTATACAATACAAGGTCAATTCCTTTATTTTGAGACCTCCTAACTTTCCTGACATTATTTGTTGGGGATGTCTTTTCTGCCGTTTTTGATAATTATCCCTGTATTTCATTCTCCAGTCTTCAGAGATAAACTAACAAGGCTATGTCCACGTAATGGACTTCAAAGTAAATTGTTGCAACGTTGAACCTAATTATGCCACTGCTCACTGGAATCTGTAACCCTGCGACAGGCACACAGACTCCTGCTGCCTTAAAGCTCCCGAGGAAATAGGCCTGTGAGAATAGCATCTACCAAAGGCAGGAAAATGACACAAAGTAAGAAATATGAATAAGGATATCTGTCAGCACTTCCAGGCAAGGAACTACCCACCTCCTGTCTGGACTCTGATTGACTCTTTCTCCTGCTGAGGTTTTCAGATTTGAACCCTCTTCTGTTTTTAGATGCTTAACACAGGTTAATCCCCATGACCACGGCAGACAGCCAGGAGTAGTAAGTTAGAGTATAAGTAGCACAGTAGACCCAACTAGAGCATACACCTGCAGGAAGCACACACGCAAATACCACCACTGGGAATTTAAATTCTCTCAGGTCTTTGGGGAACATTCCTAAAGAAGGGGAATTGTTTGCTGGTTAGCACAACTAGGAACAAAATCCACCTCTTTGTAGGTGTCTTTCATGCAAGGAATTATATGGCAAGTATGATTTGAGAATATAAATATAATTAGATGCAAGAGGAAAAAAGACGAATTTGTGAAATGATCATGTATTTTTAACCATTGGCCTGTTCGGCACCACCAGGACAGTGGTTGTGATATCCAGAAATGTATGTCAAGTCCTTTATAGACAGCACCTTGGACACATAAAACAGCAGTAGAGCAATAGAGCAATGGCTTTGAAGATCTACCTGAAAATATTAGGCACCTCCAAGTTATTTGACATGAATGGGTCTTGACATGATTTCACCCAAGTAGATCTGATTGTAGAAGCAGATCCTGAAGACTTTTCTGGACTTCCCAAAGCTTTAAAGGTTATTACCGGTGAAAAATCCACTGGTACTGCAAGAGTGTCTGCTAGACAATCTGAGATAGAAAACCAACACCCAGAATAAAAACTAAAACATTTTTATTTTGTATACGATTTTTCAAGATAGCTACAAATCTCATGAAGCAGACAAAATGAAAGCAATAGTCTTCAAAGCCTAACACCACATCCTTTTCCTTGCTGGCATGGTTACAAAAATGCAAGCTAAACCAAGATAACTTCTAAGTGAATGAAACTGCTTTCACAGACTGGATCTAAACTCCCTTCCTCTCTTCTGCAAAAAACTTAAAAAACCAGAAATAAACTAATCTGAGGGAGTAGGGAAGAAGGACTCCAGCAAACCTAATTCAGAAAGAAAGAAATATTACATGGAAAATGTAAACTTATTGGTATATCTGAACATAAAGTTCTTTCATAACTTCTTTCTAGGAATTACTGTAGCTGAACACTTCCAAAAGGAAAATTTCACTTCAAAGCTATAAATGCAAGTACATACAATTGATAAAGTTAATTGTCAAATATGTAGACTCTCACTTTGTGACTCAGTTGTAAAATATAAAACATTCAAATATAAGTCGGATGCTACTCTTCAAGCTACCAGTCATGCTCTGAGAATTAACCCCCCAACTTTACTATTACTTTCTTTGAGACCCATGTCCTCACTCACCAATGTTCCAAAACTGACCATGTGTTTTCTCCAGAGTCTGCTGAAATCATACAGAGAGATCCCTTGGCAGACTTGGGAGAGTTACTGATAATAGGAACACAGGTCTCACTTTGAGCTAGACTTGATATTTTCACTTAGTTTCCACATGTGTATGTTATGAGCTGTCCATTTATCTTTTCCCAGTCTGACAGATTATCTAGCATTAAAACAATGCCATGGCCAGTGTAGTCTTTTTTTTCTGCTTTCAGACTAATGGAAATGCTTCTTGAAGAGAAAGAGTCACAAAGCATCCTGGTATTCTTAAAGGTAACTGCTCCTTGGCCAGTGGAAGAACAATAGACACTTTTCCATTACATTCATATAATGTCTGTAAGTTATTAAAAATGCTCTAAGGCATGCAAGTCCCAGAAGTGCCAACTGAAGGGAATACCATTTATATTGTGCCTATTTAAAATATGTTCAAAGAACATTAAAGTTGAATAGCCAGTGTTTCAGACAGGATTCACATATTACGGAATGCTAGATGAAAGGCTATCTTCCCAAATTTCATATGTATCTGGATGTCCTTGGCTTCTTGATCGTGCATAATTTTCCATTTCACAGAACATCATCTGGACCTTATGTTGAGCCTTTAGACCACCAGCAGAAAATCACTAGTCTTTAAACAGGTATAAATGCTCCTTGCCATTTGCAAGGCAAGCTATGGGTGAAATGCATGCCAGTTCTCATCCATCTTCCAGGGAGAGGTTGATCTGCTGTCTATCACAGGATCACAGGATGTAAGGGGTTGGAAGGTACCCTGGAAGTCTTCAAGTCCAACCCCCCCTGCCAGAGCAGGACCATATAATCTATCACAGGTCACAAAGGAATGGATCCAGGCAGGTCTTGAAAATCTCTGGAGAAGCAGACTCCACAACCTCTCTGGGTAGCCCGTTCCAGTGCTCTGTAACCTTTACAGTAAAGAAGTTCCTCCTTATCTTGAGGTGGAACTTCCTGTGCTCTCGCTTACATCCATTTCCCCTTGCTCTATCACGGCACCAATGAGAAGAGGCTGCCCCCCTCCTCCTGACACTCAGCCCTCATATATTTATAAACATTTATTAAATCCCCTCTTAGTCTTCTC
>VWZY01002112.1:450987-490461 GCA_013399075.1 Chloroceryle aenea | reverse complement strand
TTTTTTTTTTTTTTTCATCTCAAAAGAGAAAATATTTAGGTGCTTCCTCCAAAACAGGTCTAAGGAAGTCAGTAAGTGATACTACACTTCTAACAATCTGAGGAAAGAAAAAAACAAAACAAACCAAACAAAAAACAAACAAACCAACCCTAAAAAAAATCCTACCAATTTTCTATCATACCATAAAGTTCTGTTCCACATGATAATTTGCCTTCCTCAGAACCTAAATAAGATCTGATCTTCCTGCGTTTCCTGTAAACTGGTCTTTTTGGACTATTTCAGACAAGGCAAAAAGCCAGTTTGAAGAACTTTGGAGAACACCAAGTACCAGATCCCCTGCTCAGATGAATAAACTTTACGTTAAACATCCTTCCAATTGTAGTTTTGGCAGGGCATCTCATAGAGATAAAATCCTCACAAATAATTTATTTTCAAACTGTTTAAGGTTGCATAACGCAAAACTTTAAATTCTACCCAAACCCAAATAGGAACCAGAAAGCAATTAATTTCCTGCTTTACTTAATTTAGTTTAAAATGTATCTCCCCATAAAGACTCTGAAATGTTCCATAGCTGAGTTGATTAAAGTACGGGTTTTGGTAATATCTGAAACAAAACAAGACACTTTGCCATTTCAGGAACTTAGCAACATGGACAACTATCCTGGCACTTTTAATTTAATTGACGAGTATCGTGCCCTTTCTGGAGTCCTTACACCCTCACATTACAACAGTAGGTTGAAATCTTAGGATGCAGCAGCTATGTCCTCGTCATAGGATTTCTTAGTATCTCTAAAATTATGCCATCTCAAATTAGTCATGAAACCATGACTGTGCCACCCAGGAGAATTACTTTTTTTTAGAGATAGTGTCTTGTTCTACTAAGATATTTTAAGCCCTCCAGCAAATTATTCAAAAATTACATTGCCTTTCCATTCTGCCTAGTCTGTATTTAAATGCAAGTAACTGAACTGAGGCAAAAAAAGTGTGCCCAGTGGAGTCAGGCTATGACTTCTAGCAAGAGCACTGACCAGATACGTTACAGGAAATTTTACAATATAATGTTTGAAACCTATGTTACTATTCAACCTGCTCTGTCAACGCTCGAATCCCCCTGAACAGCGTCTACTCCGATCATGAATCTTTTTTCTACATGTCTTGTAGTGGGGAACAGAAAGAAAATGCACACTGTCTGTGATGCTAATGCTACCGCACACATAATAAAGGACAGTCTGTTTGCCAAGTTGGATGGGGTAATAGCCTTTGCATAGCACAAGAGGCAGGCTGAGAAGCTGTTTTACAGTGGTAAAATTTGTAGTGTTCTTATTGCCATCCATGACAGTGGCTAGTAAGACTTTGTGATTCCCTAGGGGTTTCCAGGGAATGTGACTGAGAATAGATATTTTTAGGGTGAGGTGGTTCATAGGAATTTCTTAGCATCTGCTAAGCATCATTCTATTCTCCTTCCATTCCAGTGTGTATGAAATAAAAGCACACAGAAATTGAAAAGTTATGCTTTCAAACAAACAACAGCAACCTATATTCTATAAAGGAAACCTTATCTGAAAATCCAATATGAAAAGGCTGATTCGGTGCTAATATTTTTTACCAGTTTACTGACACAGAAGGTACACTGAAGAATTATAGGCTCCAATTCCAAATTGGGCTGTTGTCCAGTTCACAGGTCTGACTATTAACTGCCTACTCTAATACCAGTTCTGTAGTTATCCAATTAGGTAGAGCTGGGAAACACACATCAGACATTCATATCCACATCTGTATGTGACAGACAGAACTTCTGATAGTCAGTGAAGCACACGGAAAGTGGCTGATTAAATTCTTCCATCTGAATTTGTAGGCTGAAAATCTGATCTCAAGTTTTTCCATTCTCTCTAAATTCTGACAGTTCGACATCCACCTCCCCAACTTCAACTGATTCTTAATATGATTTAGAATGACATGAGGCTGCATTTTTACTCGATGAAATGTGCACTGTAATTTGTTCTATATGTTAAAGGAGGAAGATTAGTTAGATTTCTATATTAATAACCACTCAAACTAAGGAAAAAAGTCAATGTCTTCTACCTGTTTAGATTTAACAGGTAAAATAATGAAGGATTTTTCCCTATAACAAAAGCATTAAAATTAATCTTTCTTTTAACAAAAGTTAAATTAATAAGCATAATTAATACACATCAGCTTTCATATGTCTTGTTATGAGAATGTACACCCCTATCCTCTTATTGTTTTTGTTGAGGAAAACTGAGGAATCCTTTAAGAGGATTAATCATGCAATGTGCTTTTACATGATAAAAACCCACAACATTTAAAACATTTCTGAGCAGAAAGCACTTAATAAAATCTATTAGAAGTAGTAACAAAATATTCAAGAAGTCAATTTGTAAAGCATTTACTTATATTTCCTATGTGCAAATCATTTTGTATGGACTACAAGGATCAGAGAATGAAGTGTCAGCAAATAACTTCTGAAATACAAGATACCCTTGTAGTTAAATATTTCATTTCTGCATGAGTGGTCGTGAACATCTATGGATTTACCAGCCTTTTGTAGCCTATATAGCAGGATAATATGAGAATACCTTCTACAAGTGAAATTGAATTTTAAGATATTCAGATAAAGTGGGTCAGAATAGTATGGAATTATCAACAAACTTAAAACACTTCATGTCAATTTTTATTACATTCAGTAGAACAGAGCTCTCAAAAATGATATAATCTAACCTTTTCAATAATAAAAAAGAATACTCCTTCTTTAAAAATCTGATCTCACAAGTATTTTTCTTTAGGGAAATACAGCTCATCTCAGAAATATCCCTCTCTTCCTTTCACTGTCATTTATCATTGAATTCAACTGAATCTCTTTCACTGAGACTTTATAATTTCATCTTTAATACCCCCCACTAATCTCCCTCATGGTGGCCTTCAGCCAACAAATGTTCTTTACATTACAATACCCTCATTTATTCAATTCCCAAGAAACAGATCTGTGAAAGGGTTAACCATTTGATTGTCAAAAGCTTTGGGTTCTGCTGAGATACTAAATTTCATGTGCACTTATTACCCAAGTTAGGTTCAAGCCATTGCTGGGCTGGCACAGCATTTGTCTAAGAGGGATAGACCCCTGTAGGGAAAACTAGACAATTAGATGATACTCTGCACACCTACCATTTACTCAGCCTAAGCCATACTGGTATAAACTCAAAGGTAAACCATCTTTCCCTGATTACTCACTGGGAGTGCTGGTTCCACAATAAGGGGTTGCAACTAAATCTGAATTAGAAGAATTAAATTAGTTTACCACATCACAGCTCCTGCTGCCCCTCCATGCAATATCAGGATGACATTCTACTTTGTTTCAAAAAGGGAACAGGGAGAAATAATTTCCAGTTTAAATGGGTAATATGAAAAGACTTATTTTTCACCATTTATTTTATCAGAAGGAAATTGCCTACTGAACAAGCAGAGGCAGTGTCACAGGATTTGAAGTGACAACAGCGCTGTATTTGTCTCCTACCCACTCTTCCCACTTTTGGTATGTTTATCTGACAGTTATTAGGTGAAAAACAGTGTCTCTACCAATTGACTTGCATTTCATATAAATAATTAAGCTTTCTTTGGAACAGGTATATGAATACAGGTTTCCTGTGTCCCAGGAGTGTCCTTGCTTGCTTCTCCCTTAACATTTCTCCTAACTCTAATAGAACATTTAATAGCCTTAACAGGAAATATTGAGGAAGCTCTACCTCCTTTTCGAGAAGCCTGGTGATTATGATGTTCCCACATTAGATGAGGAGCATTTGGCTTCAGATTTCTGTTTCAAAGTACACCAATTGCAGCATTTTAAGGAGGTCCCGCCCTGTATATTGAGAGAGATGCCAAGTCAGTGGCTCTTTCCAGCTATTTTCTGTTACAGCGTCCAATTCTTGTAAGGTCTGAGAACACTTCTGATATTTGAACCTGTGTTTTGGACTCAATCTATAAAATTTTGTTGGTATTTAGGCAGGTGGTAAGGGTCTGGGCTCAGGAGAACCAGCACTCTACCAAGATCACTGGCTGAAACTTAGACACTTGCACAGCTAGCAAACAGCTAGTTGGGCCATGGATCCACATAGCACAAAATATTTCTGTATGGAGTGGATTAAAGTAGACAGGTGCCTCATTCTCCCTATTTCTTTCATCCAAAGACAGGTCTTCATAATTGGCCACCCACAGCCAAATGAAAAAAAAAAAAAAAGAGTGCTACTTTTATCTTCCTGAAGAAACAGTCTGAAAAATATTCTTAATCCATTTGCAAAGTCTCTTTACTGAGTTTCTGGTGATCCTGGCACTTTGAAAAAGAAAAACACCCGCAGTATCCTGTGGTTTATTTGCCAGTCTGTAGCATGGTATTATGAAAATGAGAGTACACTGTCCAGTTTTACTAGAATGCAAGTAATGATCCAATTATTTGGAAATACAAGGAATAAAGTTCAGGCATTATAACATCACAGTCTGTAAGAACAAGGGCATATCCCACCCATTCATTCAGTGAGAATGAAGTAGAGAAAATGAAGGAAAATAATAAAATTTCCTTTCTTGTGCTGAGAGAGACTGGGTGCAGTCTGGGCATAAATAAATCTGCTACTTGTGATACCAAATGGCAGATGAAGGTTGTTTGATTGCACGGAAGAGGGTATAACAGCTTTTCCAATCTTAAAAATGGTCCTATTAGAGACAAATGAAGGAGTTCTAATCATCATTGAAACAACTCTTTTTGATTAAGTCAGACAGAAGACTCATTTAAGGTATAGAAGACAATCAACTATGTTCATATTTGAAGACAGCATCTAACTGACATATCGCAAAACAAAAGAAAGGCATTCAAATAATTTTATTTATGAAATACCCCTTACTTACTAAATACACATTCATACAAAGTCACAGTGTAATAATAATTGATATTTAGGCCAGGATAGGTAGGAATGAATATCTTTACACTATAGAAGGTGAGTTAATTAAGCCAGAGAGGAAGGAATGAACTACTTAAGGTCATAAAGAAAGCCAGTAAAAATAGTAGGAAGAAGCACCAGATGTCCTGTTTTTGAAATCTCTATTATAACCATAGCCAAATGAATTCCCAGTCTGGCAGACAGTAAGGTCTTCTGGCATGCTTCATGACAGTATATATTAAAAAAGTGAAACCAAAGCCACCAGCAAAATATTGCCCATGACATGTTACTTGCTTGCTATTTGGCTGATAAATGGAACCAAATGGAGGCCACTGACAAAACTGCCTAATTCTGCTTTACGTTTCTTACGTGTAGAGTCTGGTTTTGTCCAATCTATAAACCTGTCTTGGTTGACTTGACAGAGAAAAATAAAAGGCATAAACCGCTTCAAGCAATGATGCAGCAAAGGGAGGCAGCCACTGCCACAGTAAGAGTGGCTGCTGTCATGTGCATGAGCACCACATGCTAGGGATAGCAGCATCCACCAGCTCCTGAGGGCTGTTGGTCTAATGCAGACACCACTTCTGTATGACAAGTGAGTTACTCACAGAGACTGTCAAATAAATATGGGCCAAATATAAGTTAAACTGAAGCAAATATGATTGACTGCTGCACACCCTAAATACTATTTCATGACAACTTACATTTTTCAGCCTAATCCCGTGCATGTATTGCAGTGCCCCTTCATTAACAGCTAAACACACATTACAGGCTCTTCCTTAGAACCTTTTTTACAAACTTGCTTGTTGCTGTCACCACAGAAATATTAAACAAAATTTGTTGCAAGAGGACATAGCTAAAGACATGTAAAAGTGCTTCTTTATGAAGCTATTCATTGAATGTTCTTATGTGAAATGAATTACCACATCACATCATAGTAACTTTGTTTTGTAGATTGCCATCGTTCCCAGAAACCATGGGTAATGGAAGTTTTAATATTCTTTCAGTCACCTGAATGCATATTTTAATTTTTGCTGTTTGAAGTGAATGTGAATTATAAATTTTGAGAGCAGAGTAGAGTAACAAGAAATATTATGAAAATAACTACATTTTTGGCTTTCTGTTAACCACAAATATCAGAAAAACAGTTAAACTCATAGAAAATTTTTCAGACATGGGGTTGAAAGTTCTTGGGGGACCCAAATAGCCTAATGTAATCATATACCTCTACATCCACATTCAAGAGGTAAATAAACCAGACTGACTGCAGGTGAGATAACCTGATCATGAATCTGTATTTCCATGAGACAAAAAATTTCTCCTGGAGGACTGCAGCCCTATGCCTAAATGTTCAAATATTGCCCCTGATGCTGCTCTGAAACTCAGATCTTTTTTTTCTCCCTCATATGACAGACATACTGTCTATTTGCTTCTGGGAGCTCACCCACGTTACCTTGCCAATACATCTTACATCTGAACTGGAGACAGATTTGTTTAGCCCCTAAGTTAATTCATTTTGGTATCTTTCCACTGACACTACAGATACAGGTGGCAAACAGACCAAAAAAATGTAATAGGCTATCCACATGATGTGGACACTAGCATAGGAAGAAACTAATAACAAAAGATTGATATTCATTTCATATAGTCACACAGTAGTTCTTTCTTTTAAGATAAATGCAGTATAAACCATTCTTGGTTTCTGAATAATGCTTTGCCTTTGTCAATAGATATCTTATATGAGATGAAAGACAGTAATAAGGAAGAACTCTGAGAAAAATGTATTTGCCTCTCACACAGATTCTGCCCTCCACACATTCAGGGAATATTTCAAGTAATTGAAATTATCGAAATAAAAATGGATTTCCAGTTATCTGTGAATAAGTTTAAGACTACCAGTAAGTTTGTTTTTCTTATTTGCATGGAAAATTATACCTATATATACTACTAGTTACGTGAGAAGTGACTTTTATGCATTACATATGCTTTGATAAACGAACATTATATATGAAAAAACCTCTCTTTTAATACAATTTCAACACTCTACATTTTAAGGCCATTTTGTTCTCATGTATGAGAAACTGTTTAAAAGTACTCATAGCACAGAAATTGTCAGTGAAAGGATACTGGAAGGTAGAGGATGAATGCTGCCAATGCTTCCAAAACCAATCAATCATTAGATTTAATATTAGAGAGCATACTTCTCATATTAGAGTGCCGAGGAGGGAAAATTATGAAAAAATGTGGACTTTGCCATGAATTTCTACCTGGTTTATTTACAAAGACAAAAGGTCAGATCTGAAAAGGACTGAAAACATGCCAGAAGTGCAAAAAACTATCATGATGTGAAAGTGCAAGCTTCAGTTAGCTATCTGTGTATCTCATTTTAGCACTGTACATATATATATCAACATAGAATCATATAGTCAAAATCATAGAATGGGTTGGGTTGGAAGGGAGCTTAAAGATCATCTGTTTTCAACCCCCCTGCCATGGGCAGAGACATCTCCCACTAGACCAGGTGCCCAAAGCCCCATCCAAGCTTTCCTTGAACACATCCAGGAAGGGGGCATCCACAGCTTCCCTGAGCAACCTGTTCCAGTGTCTCACCACCCTCATAGTGAAGAATTTCTTCCTAATTCCTAATCTATATCTACTCTCTTCCAGTTATAAGCCATTACCCCTTGTCCTATCACTACAAGGCCTTGTAAAAAGTCCCTCCCCAACTTTCTTGTAGGTGTCTTTCAGATACTGGAATGTCACAATGAGATGTCCTCAGAGCCTTCTTTTCTCTAGGCTAAACAAACCAAACTCTCTCAGCCTTTCCCCATAGAAAACATGTTCCAGCCCTTTGATCATCTTTGTGGCCCTCCTCTGGACCCATTCCAACAGGTCAACGTCCTTCTTGTGTTGAGAGCTCTAGTGGTGAACACAGTACTCCAGGTGAGGTCTCAGGAGAGCAGAGCAGAGGGGGAGAATCACCTTCCTTGACCTGCTGGACATGCTTCTTTAGATGTAGGTCAGGATATCGTTGGCTTTCTGGTCTGCATTTGCACATTGTTGGCTCAGGTTGAGCCTTTAATCTATCAGCACCCCCAAATCTTTCTGCTCAGGACTACTAATCCATACTGTACCCAGCCTGTATCTGCACATGTATGTATATGTCCAGCCTTTCATATGTTAAAAGGTGTGTCCTGGTGACTTAGTTTTTACTTTCAGGCACCTGAAATATACAATAAAATAGTACAGAAGACAATTCTAAATGGGATTGGAACAAGAGTTCCACAAGGAGTGAAACAATGCAGCAAATGCTGGAAATAGATAAGGAAGTATACGTAGCAAGTCAGACACAGAGAGAAACTATTCACAAACTCTCCAAGGAACAGTCTGTTCCTGTCAGAAGCACTGAATCTACATTTTGTTAGGTTAGATATCTTTGACATTCAAAGAAATAAACGTTCCCATATCCTTTTCAAATGAGTCCCAGGTTAACCCAATTTGCATGGAAATGTTTACACTTCCTTCAAGGTAAATCATCTAAACTTTTACTATGTTGAAATGAAAGCTAATTTTTCATTTCCCGATTTACATTACTGGACTATTTACAGCCAAATATATACCATACGTAAATGTAACAAAGACTTAACCAGCTATAGACTTTTGCATTAAAAGAAACATGTAGACATAGTCCCTGTTATGAGATATTTTTTTTTTTTTTTTACTTGTTTTCAATAAATGAAATTGTCTTTTTTAACTGCCATGAGACACAGGAGATTTAACAGGGTTTTGGCCCGGCTGCATGAAGGAGCTGAATCAGAAGCAACTTTCCCGTACTTTTCAGGATGCCATCCAGAGAGACCTGGACAAGACGGAAAAGTTGGACCATGCAAACCTCATGGCGTTCAACAAGGCCTGGGTTGGGGCAATCCTTGGTATCAATATAGGCTGGGGGATTATGGGATTAAGATTAGCCCTGCAGAGAAGGATTTAGGTGTACTGGTGGATGAAAAGCTGGACATGAGGAGGCAATGTATGCTCACAGTCCATAAGGCCCAACCGTATAACAGGCCACATCAAAAGAAATGTGGTCAGCAGGTCAAGGGAGGCGATTCTGCCACTCAGCTCCACTCTGCTGAGATCTCACCTGGGGTACTGTGTCCAGCTCTGAAGTCCTCAGCACAAGAAGGACATGAACCTGTAGGAATAGGTCCAGAGGCGGGCCACAGAAATGATCAGAGTGCTGTAACACCTCCTTTACAAGGACAGGCTGAGAAAGTTGGGTTTGTTCATCCTGGAGAAGAGAAGGCTCCAGGGAGACCTTATTGTGGCCTTTCAGTAATTAAAGATGGCCCATAAGAAAGATGGGTACAGTCTTTTTGTCAGGGCATGTTGCAACAGGACAATGGTAATGATTTAAAACTAAAAAAGGGTAAATTTAGACTAGGTACTAGGAAGAATTTTTTTTATGGGGGGGTAGTGTAACACTGGAACTGGTTGCCCAGAGAGGTAGTAGATGCCCCATCCCTGGAAACATTCAAGATCAGGTTGGACAGGTCTCTAAGCAATGTGATCTAGTTGCAGATGTCCCTGCTCACTGCAAGGGAGTTGTGTTAGATGACCTTTAGATGTCCCTTCAAACCAAAAGTATGATATGACTTTACGATTATACAATATTTTGATGTCAAAGAGCTAGCATAACTGGTGGCTCTCACTGCCTCACACAGTGTTATGAACAAGGCTGTGAGGAACAGCCTTGTTCATAACACTGTGATACCTACGGTGGGGTTTGTGATACCTACTGCAGGTTATTTGTTTCGCAAGTCCAGAGAGACCCCCCAAGATGACTAAGTGGTCAGGGGTTCCTTTCTAGAGGTAGCACTGCCAGTTTGTTTTAAATCAAGACATTGTCATTCATTGCCACAGTTGTCTGGAGCATGTTAATAACGTCATCAAGAGGGATGATGGAATTTTAAATAAAAGGCACAAAACACAGCTTAGAGCAAGTGTTTGAGTCTGTGGGATATTGATGCTGCATTAAGTTTGTATGGCATCTAATGAGATTTTTTGCTGTAGTCATTTTCTTGCAGTACGCAGACATTCAATGGGAAATAGCTCACAATATTACTATAAGTATTGAGGGGAGCATGATAAAGCTTTCAGAACCTGGCAGCAGCATTGGATTTCGCAAGATATATGCCATGGTTCTGATTCTGACTTTGCATGTTAGGAAGATCTACTCTCTTGAGCCTCAGATGGAGACAGGTTATATGTTCAAGAGGACAAGAAGAACATGAACTGAGCAGCAGCCCTACTGCATGGCTGCTGGTTCCCATCCCCTGACACCATGGGGTGGAATGGAGCTGGGGGATGGCAGAAGAGAGAGCATGTAGTGGGACCAGGTGTGCAATCTGTCACTGCCTTGTGGTGGAACTACTTTGCAGATCCAGCAGTCTGCCTCAGGAACTGCCTGCTCTGCTCTTTCATAAAAGCTTTATGTCCTCGAGTTCAAAAGACTGCACAGGAAGGGAAGAGTTAGGTAGGAGACACAGCACTGTCACACAACTTCAAACGTAAGATTGTCCCTTCTCAGTACAAAGCTGTCTCTATGTTTGAAAAGAACTCCTTCCTAGCCAGATAAGCACAAAAATATGAATGTGTGTATGTATGTGTAAAGAGATGAATTAGCTTTGACATTTGGAGTTCCTTAATTCAAGTGACTCCTTGCTTGCAAACATTTTATGCCACAAAATCCAGCTCTGATAACGTATTTGCTCACCATTTCGTAATTATATATTTCAGTCACCCAAACATGTTCAAATGCTGGAGACTGGAAAGAAATATCAGACTTTTTTTAAATACAGTGACTGATTCCATGATTTATTCATGAGGTTATAAGGTACTGTTGGGTTTAGCAATCACTCCATAAATAGGGCAATAAAAGCACAGACCAACACCTTTCACTTACCCTAGTAAGTAACTTCATGGTCAGATTTGTATGGTATACTGAGCAGAAAGCCATTTTCTATCAGATAATGAAAATATTTAGAAAACCTCTAGAGCAGTGAGGGCTATAAAACTCCTAAAACCATAATTGTTTTACACCATTATTAGAATTAAAATATTGGGAAATTATTGACGTTTCCCAGTAAATAACTTGTTACACAAAATAACTTTCAAGCTGCTAAGGAAAGCCTTTTTGAATTGCATGGAAAAGAGAGCGGTTACTTTTTCATCTATCTTCTACTGCATAACAATATGCTTGTTGTCATAAAACTTGTTCCATAAGCAAAGTGGTGGAACTATCATTTGAACTATCATTTGGAGTAGTGTATTATACATAATTCAAAATCAGAAAAAAAAAAGTTAAAATACATCTTAACAAATGTAATTGTGTAAGGCTCACCAACCTGCAATTGTGTAAGGCAATCAAACATATTCTGCAATAACTCCTCAGCATATCAATTAAACTCTAAAAAAGTTAATGAGAAATGATAATGTTCATTATTTAAAAAACAAAAAACTGTTTGAGTTCACTTAAAAGTTGGTCCTGTTCTAGATAATATTTTTATTCAATGTGTTGGACAAGTGTCTTTTCTCTGGGATGAGAACTGGATCTAAATCTTTCTCCCCCCATAGGGAAAAGGAAGCATCATGCATGAGCTGTGTGATTCTGATTCTGAAGAGTTTGTGTGGACCCTGCTTCATCAATAGGTGAGGCAACTCCAAGGAAAAACCTGGGGAGGCTCAAGTGACAGTAACAGTTACACTGGCTAACATAATCCCACCAAATTGCTTTAAATCATTTGCATTCAGTGCACATTAGACACCAATAAAGAAATGTATTTTATCCTGTAACCAAAAATACAACAGAAACTCCAGATCTCAAAGAACACAAGAAAGCCTGAAGGAAATCAGAAAAGTATATTAACATGATCAAAATGTTCATAAATCAACTGAAAAACAAGCTTCTGAATTTCTGTACTGTATACAGTCTACTAAAAAAAATACTAAGAGAATCTGCTAAATCTTTCTTAACAGATTCAGCTCAATGACTAAATGTAATATTCATGTCACATAATGGAATCTGTCCAACATTATTAAAAACAAATATACTTTGTAATAATTTATTTTATCAATGCATTAGATCACATAGCTTGTTTTTCATGCAGGATTTCTGTACATTTTTGAATTGTTATCATAAAGTTAAATTAGTTATAAGGATGAGTATGTGGCATTAAAATATTTGGTAGATTCACCATAAGGTACATTAATGACTGCAAATTCTGTTTAGGTGGTGTCATTCAATTAAGCCAAGGCAACAGAGTTAGGCCTATTAAGTTCCACCTGGTATGTTATCACATCCCTCACAAGATTTGGCTTCCCAGGGACAACTGGACTGGCAAGCCAGGATTCTTGGATTGGACACCAGGTAGATGTCTAACTGCAACTAGTCAAGGTACTTAAATGGATGTAAAATATTCTTAGTGATAAGATTCAGTGTGATTTCAGGGCTAAGGAATAATCTTAACAGAAGAACAAAGGGGGTGTAAATTGGTGGGTCTCAAACTACCACCAAGGGCTAGACTTATTCTGTGTCATTTTGGGAAGCAGGCTCATATGCATAAATTTCGGGGAAAAAAAATATTTCTTTTTAAAATGCACCACTTCAATATCTGTGCCTGCTAGAATGTCTCCTTTGAAATAAACAAGACGGCAGTTAAATTAGTGCCCAGCTACCACCTTCCAAATCTTCCAGCAATAATAAGAAATTTTCATATTCCAGACACCTTCCTAATTCTCAGACAAATCATTAGCAATGTGAACTGTTTTACAACAGGTGAAACTAAGGAGGTTACACATGATTAGCCTAAAATCACAAAGGCAGCCTTTGTCTGAGCAGAATGTAGAGCTGAACTAAATAAATAATTGCCAGTCCTGCTACCTGACTGCCTTCAGAAGCTAGGCAGCTTTGTGTCAGGAGAGAAGAAAGTTATCGTTTACACTGTCTGGTCAAACGTGTATATATATACACTTCACATTGTTATGCCCAAAGTAGTTCAGTCAGCTTTTAGGACCTCATTTGGGAATTTTTCCACTATTGTTGGACTCATCTGCACTTCCTGTTTTTCTGGATGATTCATTTCAGGAAGTGTTCAGGCCACAAAAAATAGACAAACCCATCAAAATAAACCAAACCTGACCGAACCTATGTTTTTCATGTAAAGCAAAAGCACAATTTCATGACTTTGCAGAAAAACCTTGAACTTTATGAAATTTAAAGATTTTTTTTAGCCTTCTTTGACACCTCACCATTTCCTGAGTTTCTCAGCTACAAAGTTTGTTAAACTCAGCAAGTTGAATGCCAAAGCAAATTAAAAGTGGGGAAAGATGAGGTTTATGCACGGTTAAAAAGAAACTCATTGATCTGCACCAGCTTTTTTCATCAATCGAGAAATATAACTAAAAATAGTTAATTTACAGCAAATTAGTTTTCACAGGGAATTTGCAAAATAAAATATAGTTGCAGTCTCTATAACTGCAGTATACTTAACTTCACATAAAATCATCTACTATATTAGTAGATTATATGACGCAACTTCCATGAGAATGTCAAAGCTGTGCTTTTTTAATGTAGTTGGGATTTCTTCCTCAGATAGATGTAGAAAGTGTCAAAGATTTATTTCCTCATCTGATCACGTCTTAATGTTACAACGTCCTCAGTGCACTCACATCTCAGCAGTAAACTGTTCTGCTGGGTTTTTTTCAAGGCAGCTAACAAAAATCATCATTATTTTGACTACTTACTAACCTTTTAACTGTTGCCCTAACTACATGCTCACCAGCATCTGTCTCATAAAACTTCTGTAAGAATCACAGAATTGCTGAAAAAATTATTTTTACAGTGCAGTAGAACTGCTAAGCTTTTGCCTCATTTTTGATTAATTTCATGCCTGACTCAGTCAGAGATTAGGCCCTGACACAGGTTATAATTAAATATTGAAATCATGAAGTGCAAGAATGTTTAATTTTTAAAATATGAGTTTTAATTTACCTCATACAGAGAATAGCTCTGGTCACCTGCAGAGATGCATTACACACTACATTGCCTAATGTAGGATGCCTGAATAAGGCTGAGCATACAGTTAAAGTAAACTAATGCAATTTACTGAACAGCAGTCAAATATTTATCCAGTTGATGAAGCAGACTTTATGTGAAACTCAGACAATAATTAAAGAGAAACCTTGCTTAAAACATGCTTATTCCAGTTTTCACAAATATGTTATACCAAAGCAGCATCTTCCTTTTCTCAAATATTGATGTTCTCCTAACACATTATACAGGGAGCTTGTCCTTGGCATTCTCTTGACTATTTAATGAATACATTTCCTGGCATTTGCCTTATCTTTGTTATGTTGTTCTTTGGAGAGCTAAAACTATTAGTTAGCCCTTGACAAAAAGACATCAGAGCAAGCTAGTAAAAGGTCTTACAGTATCAGAGTTATTAACATGGTGTTTGATTAAACTATAGAAAGATGGGGAATAGATACTACAGAATATGTCCCCTGTACTTGGACTTTCACAGCCTTGGATGTATTTTCACAGAACTTTCAGATTTGTTTTTGTCATTTTATCTGAGCAATAGTCTGAATAGTCACAGGCTGAATACTAATTCTATGATTATTTTGTTAGTGCTGCATCTCTATCATTCCAAAATGATTTGAATATGTCAGATATTTCCAGTTCCTCAGAAGAAAAAAAAAATTGCTTCAAGTTTCAGTGTTCACAGTAAAAAAGAATTTTAAATCCTTTCATTGCAAGAACCCAAAATATGTGTCAAGGAGATAAATGTTCTACACAATATAGAACAAAAGGTAAACAGTTAGCATACAGACATTTATAGTATTATAAATGGTCTCAATTTTTACTTTATAATATTGAATTGTGTGTACTGCATAGTTTACAAGCATTATTAAATCTTCACATTTCAAAGCACTATTAGAATCAGGAGGCCTAAGTGGTTGTGCTTCAGAAACACCTAACACTAATCACAGTAACAGAGGAGACAGAATTTTGATCTGATCGATGTTTCTGAAACAGATGGTAGTGTATTTCCATAATAATCTACTGACCAGGAGTGAAGACTGTCTACTCATTGGCTAGTAACAGTCATTAGGAAATCCCCAAATCTTTCAGTAATAAAAAGCTGATGAAATGTTGATATCCATCACCTTCAAAATACACAGTATTTCAAAATACACCCGACAAATGACAATTCACTTAATCCAAACACTACTATTTTTTGCAACACAGCTGGATAATTTGACATAAATTGTCTGTGTGAGATTTCTCCTACATTGAAGTGGCATTTTTGTTTTGACAGGGTTTTTTTTTGCTTTGATAATGTCACGTGTATAAACAGCCCTTACATCAGGAAGACTAATACTGCATTTTTAAGAAGTCAGAATTATCTTATCTAGATCACAAGAGTAATAAAACAAATGCCAACAACACCAAATTAGCATATCAGAAAAGCTCTTGAGCAACAGCCTAACTGGCATAAACGACCATAACTCCTTCAGCAGCGCTGTGCCAGTATACATCAGCTGGATTTCTGGCCTGGTGTTTAGAAGCTGCATCCAGGCACACTTCATTTTCAGCTGCAGCCTTCAACCTGATCCAGCTGCATCTGCAAACAGCTAGGCAGCTGCCTTTTGATTTCTGTATCTAGACTATTTATCTTCTTGAACATACAGTATCACCTCAGTCCCTGCCATACTTAAAGCCAATATACCACAAACAGCTACAGATACAAGTACAATGCTGCAGTTTTTATGCGCCATAGGAGTCAGGAAAATTTAGAGTATTTCTGCATTTGCAAGCTCTGTAAAATCAGAAGGTTAATGCTTATTAACAATAGGATATCACAGCAACTAGTTTGAGCTAATTGAGATTTGCCCTGTATCGTGCCATTCTGTCTGCAGTATTCATGACATTGTTCAAATCATATAGGAAAATAACAAATCAAAAAGTTTAACTGAGGCACTACTCACCACTAAACTTATCTGAGGATTGTCAGCTGGTATCTTTTTGCAACAGTCCCACCTAACTTGTTTCCCCTCACCTAAATGAGGGAGGTTGCTGTCAGCCCAACTTTCTACTTGTCTTTTCACTGATAATTGAGGAACTGAGAGAACACAGATGTTTTAATTTTAAATTAGACATTAACAAACTCAGGCCTATTTGACCAGCTTTATTACTGCTCACACAATTACATAAAGCACCTCCTTGATAGCACAGATGCAACATGCAGGAAGAACTGAAGCACCAGGAGCTCAAGCAAGACCACTAGTGCTGTCATACTGTATCAGATTTTGTGGTGACTTTTACAATATGTTGTTGTGGTGGATTCGTACAGGATCTTCAGGTTTGTTGTAACATAACTTATGGTTGGACCCAACCCTCAGCTTTCCAGGATTTAAATGTAACATCACAAAGATTTTTCTTTGCTACAATAATGTTTTTCAGGTTTTTCTTTTGTCTTGTTTTGTTTTTTTAAACAAGTGCCCAATAAAGAAAAAAAAATAAAAGTGATTAAAGTATGAAATATGACAGCAAATTTAAAACTATTTTGGCAATAGTATTTTGTAAGTAACTATGTCTGAATGTTTTAAATGCTTTTTAGTACGGCCAGGTTTGTGTTCTTTTCCCCAAAAGGTTTCAGAGCTAGTAAAAATATTTTAACAATTATTGTGCACCTCCAGATAAATCTTGACCTTTTAGCTGTAGGTAAAATGGGATCAGTTTATAGGACATCTGCCATTATTTGAGGATCACTTTGGTTTGTCTGTGAAGATTACTGAATGCCTGTAGACTCTGGGCCCTATTTAGAGCCAGTGCTGTGGTGATTTACATTATATGACATTACACGGATTTTTTTTTTCTGTTCTGATAGTTCCTTTTAAAGATCTCATTTTAGCATAATAACACTTTTTAAAGCACAGAGGACTTTCATGGCCTATCTGTGTCCTAAAGTCACTGAGTCCAGCCCAGTCCGTACCTCTCTGTCCATAAACACATACAGATGATCCCACGACATCACATAGTAGCACAAAGCCTCCATCTACATTCCTTTGTCCTACAACTATCAAGCATTTCCCAAGATCATACAGAAACTCGTACTGCTAATCCTGAAACCATTGACACTGCAAAAGATGCAATTTATTCCATCAGGAAATATCCAACACATGAAATATCTTAGGTGAAAATACGCAAAGATTCTTGTCTCCAAAGCTCACATGTTTACACCATTATACCTCCTTTGTGCATACATAACACTGACTTATTCTCCTTCTACTTATACCTATTTACTCCACAGATCTGAATGAGCCTAACCAGTGTAAGAGCATCTCATGCTTTTCTGTCTTTCACATCATTTTAGCTATAATCCTCACGTGTTATTTATCGAGATCTAAGATTTTAGTCAGGGAAGCTGTCACAAGATTGATTCTGTGTTGTCAAAAAGAAAAAAAAAAATGCTCGAAGGGCTTAATACTGTGCCCCTTAATTACAAGACTAATTGTATTTAATGGATCCACTCTTGGGGCCTGTGGGAGTGGGTCTGAACAGATTATGTATTTTCCCTTAGAAACTTGCTTGGCATGCACCCACTAAGAGCAAGGCTGATTCACATGCCAGAGCAGGTGCCACTAATACAGAGGGCTGTGAGTTTAGCCTGCCAGAAAGGATTCATTTTCACATTTAACCATTCACTGCAGCAAGATACATGGGTACACGCTGGCTTGTGACTGTTACAGCCCCATGCTATTTTACAGCGCATAGAATCTGTAATGGAAGAAATCATTCCACAATAAAAATTATTTAAGATGGCCTTACTTAGCTTGTATGCATCATAGGGCATCAAATTATTTTACATGGTGCATAATGACCAGCTATTGATGTTCTCCACTCAGGCTTACCAAGTGAATGGAAAACTTCACCTATGCAAAAGGAAGGTTCATCATGTCATACTATACAATGTCTTGCCTTGATGGCTACTACTGAAGATTAAATAACAGATACAGGCTACTTTGACTAATTCCAGTGTTCTTACAAGTATTTCTTCTGTACCTCTACACATGCATATGTGTGTGTATGCATACAAGCCTACATATGTAAGTACTAATGTTGTGATCACATTAGCATACTGTAAATGTTTCTTTTACATGAAATGTTACCTAAGTTCCAGAATCCTTTCTATCAGTACAATGAACCATCATCTCACTATTCCAATGAGTAACTCCTTTTAATAAATAAGTAAATAAACTTTTGGAGGACATCATATTTCCTTCAAAGACTGATTTTTTTTTTAATGAGAAATGTGTCTCCTAAAATAAGTCCCACTCATATAGTCTAAGTTGGAGGCTATCTTCTTGATGCTTTGGAAGAAAATATTCTTCCCCATCAGACATTCTTAATGATGATAGATCTATCAGCTAGATTGGTTTTCCCATCTTTATATGCAAGTGTGTCTGTGTAGACACAGACACCTTCTTTCATTTGAAATGTAAAAATAATGCCAAATTCTTGTTTGAAGTTATTAGATGACAATTGCTCATAGAACTATAACCTTACTTATGCAAATCACTAGAGTTCATAGTAAGTCTGACATTTACAGAATTAATGAACTAAATAATTAAGTGACCTGGTAAGCGAATTGGTAAACCAGAACTATTAATCTTTTAATGAATTCTTTACTATCACTTAAATAATAATTTTTTTGCATAATTTTAAAGGATTACAGTAAAGAAACATTAGAATAGAAAATCCATTATGTAAAGGAACGTTGCTTTTATAAATCTGCCATTATGTCTCTTTTTATTGAATTCATTTCTATTCAAGGTTTAGAAAAGTGGCAATTCCTGCACTGGTGACTAACAGTCCCCAACGTTTTAGTGGTAAGATTTTTTTTTTCTTGCTAAGACAAAAAGTCTAGGATCATTTACTGCTTCAGACAAACCACTGCCTAAAGTGAGTAATTAGCATACAACTGTAATTTAAGAAATCCCCTATTTGATGGTGTGCATCACACACGTTTCAGATTTTCAAAGGACTAGTAAGTTAACTAGGCACAGTAAACGACATTTCTGAACCAGTTCTTCTTAGACATTTTTTTTTTCTACATGTTGCTGGCTTACACCTTTCTACCAGCTTTGTACTACATATCATATTTTTTTCATGTTAATGAAATGACAGTAAACAAAAAAGGCAAGGCTACATGAATATATTACTCTTACAGGCATGCTTCAGGAACAAAATCCTAAAAATAAAACCCCATAGTCAACAAGACCTTACTAGTTGAAGTGAATCCAACTTACTTTCATGAAACTGCTGAAAATTCATCAACAAGAAAAATCTAATTCTGCTGACCTATGCTGCACTCACATAGTAGGCTTTTGCAGTACTTATGGAGGCACAGTAACTGCAGAAGGCAGTAACACCCACCAGAAAAATAATTCTGACATCACAGAGTACTATTCTGTCCCACAGAACACTCTATCTTAGGTAAAAAAGCTATAAGAAAACAAGAAGCAAAACACAGGCAGTAAGCTATTCTGCAAGTTCAGTCACTAACTGCAACTGGTCAAAATTTTTCTACCCAAAAAGACAAAGACATTTTTGAAAAAATTACTCAAACAACTTTTGAAGACACTTCATTATGAAGAGTGATGGGAAAAGTGCAGAAAGAATTAGTGGGGAAAAGTAGAATAATTTCAGTTCACATGATTATTTGTGATACAGGTGTGCACATTTGTGGTATGCATTCCTCTGAACAAACACCCATGAAGAAACTTACCTTGTGTTAAACATCATACAAACTATTCAACTTTTCAAGTTAAATAGCATGTCTACAACAAAATATCTGTCATACAGAAAGGCTTTTCTAGTCTGTAGATGATAATGGGATATAAAGATACTCAAGGGCTAGAAGAAATTGGCAACCAAATGGAAGGAACTAAGGAGTTGTGTGAACAGTGGAACTAAGACAGACTGCTTTGAAAAGAAATTGTGTTGGTTGACATTTTTTACTTAATTATACTCATGCTGCAGTGTAAGTGAAGGCTAGATATCAAATAATCCACATGGAAGAAACCAGCAGAATGGCCTAATCATAGCAAAAATGTACATCAAGATACGATCTCCAATAGAAAATTAAAAATACACAGGACAGAGAAATGTAACTGAAGATTCAAATTGTTTGAGTTGTAAAACAGTGCAAACTTCAGTTTTATAGAAGTTCTTACTTTTTAGAAGTTCTTTCTCTCCCACAACTTAATTACTGATTCTCTCATGTCTAATACAAAGAAAGTTTAGCAGTGCACCTGTTTCTGCAGCAGAGGCACTGCCAGAATCTGTCTTAAGTATTCTAATGAAGACAGTAGGCATTTGTAGATATTCACTGAAATAGTTGGGTAGGTTTTAAGGTTCATATATCTCCCATAAATGTAACATGAACATGTACAGTGTGAACAGACTTGTTCAAAACCAAGATGAAGATGAGAAAAAAAGAAGTTAGCAGAATAGTGATAGAACAGTGTCTGTCAAACTTGGCAAAGAGATTATCCTTGGAGATTTAAACTGCATAAACAGGCCAGTTTTAAAAAAAAAATGGAATTTAATTTTGATTCTGGAACTGAGGGAGAAAGTCACTAAAATTTTGTTTACATCACATTTAAGCCTCAGGTGAAACTGTTTCTCTGAGCACAAAGAAACTGGGGAGAGTAGAGGGATGTTGAGTAATTTACTTGAAAAGTACTTTAGAAGTCATCTAACACATTTTTTATGTTATCCAGCTAATGCCAGTAATTGCACTTTATCTCTCTAGTAACTTCTGCAGGAGATTCCCAGCCATAGCAGCCACAACAGCCTTTGGCTTATTTGGAAAATAGACTATTAGGCCATAAAGGACAAATATGTAACAGCAAATAAAACATACATGAGTAAAAAGAAATAGCAGAGAGACCAAAGCCAGAGCAGTTTGTTGGAAAGGCACTGAAATAATCTTTTTGAGTTCATTATTTTAAGATAATAGATACAGTGACTCCAAAATGGTATCAGTTTAATGTGCACTGGCAGAACCCAGTCGTCAGCTCTTTGGATTGGCCACAGACAGTGTATGGGAGGATTCCCTGGGCTGCCAGTGCCTTCAAACAGAAGCTCTTCAGACCAGAAGCATGGGAATACTCCCCTTGAACTGCTGAGTGATATGCAAAAGATATAAAAACAGATATAAATGCTAATAATTAAAAACTAAATGAATAATACCCAATGCAGAATTTTTAAGAAGGATGAGAAGACTTTGGCATTCAGAAGCAGTGCCAGACAGCTGCAATAATCATCTTTATAATAATCATCTTTAAAATAATCATCTTTAAACACTCCAAGAAAGAAAGAAGGCATTATTAACATTACAGAAACAAAGCATGTACCCTCACAGATAAAGGTGTGTTTCTACAGGAAAAGCTTCTGTAGTAAAGCATCTGTAGTAAACTGAAAAGATTATACAGTTGAATCTCATGGCTCTGAATGAGCAAAGCAACATTACATTTATTGGTCTGAAGAGACCCTGCTAGAAACATATGGCTTTTTATCCAGGCCTACCCAGAGCAATAAACTTTCAAATACCATAGTTGTGTTTGTTACTTTATGTGCAACAGAGTTTTAAGAAATAAACATTTTTAGCACAGTACTTTAATAAAATGTTAATAAAACATTCAATCTCCTCTGAAACCACCTAGGTGAAGTTTTACTTTCATCTGATGGTGCATGCTTCTCAGATTAAAACCTTTGCTTGAATTAATTTGAAAAAACAAAACCCAAATTAAACAACTGAAATAATTTATCTTGAAACCTGTGAACTAAGCACGCTTTGTATGATCTATGAGATGTTTGACTTATGAGTTTGCCATGTAATTTTGTCAGGGGTATCTACCCTGCAGCTTTTTGGCTGATGTCCCTCATCCCACATTCTCTTCCAGCATGTGAATACCAGTAGCTTCTGCAGGCTGTCCAGTTCAGTCACAGTCACCACACAGCTCTGCCCACTGCTACAAACAGCCCAGGTGAATGTCACTGCCTTGGAAATAACTCCATATTTTCGGACCACAGGTTACCACTGCCACACACTTTTTGAATTTTTTTTTATATATGATGGTACATACATTATACAACTCCTCTTGATGACAAACAAAACTACCAGATGAAAAAATAAGTTGGATAATAAAGATAAAGATTGGATGGGTTTAGAAAGTTCTCCTTCTTTCTCCTTCAAATGCAAACAGGTCCAATAAAACAAGAACTAAATAAAGATAGCTGGTGGATGACTGAGGCTATGAATTATAACTGCCGCAGAATCCAATATCAAAATACCACTATTGTGGAGACTGAAAAGAAAGCTAAGCCATGTGCTGGGAAATCTAATTTTCTATGGATTTGGAGCTGTTCTTTCCCTAAAAGAGAAACAGGCATGGCCATCAGAAAAACCTAAACCGCAGTTTGCCCAGAGGCCCTGAAGTTTAGTGAGATGTAAAATATGAATCATGATCCAAACCCACAGATGTAACATAAGCCTGTTGGTCTACTAGAGACATAACACATATAGCATCCAGGGAATAAACCTGCCTTTATAGACATATTAGTAAAATAAAAGTCATAGATGAACATACATTTATCTACAAAATTTGCAAAGGGCCATGGATGTGTTTTGATGTTGATTTTATCCTTGACAATAAAACAATCATGTCACATAAGCAACAAAAAACATCACAACTGTCATGTTTTCATAAATCATCCAGCAATTTCATGACCGGGAAATCCCTAAGAAAATCACACCATAGTGGATTGACGACTGCAGCACAAATGTTACAGCATTAACTTCTTACTGAAAGCTAACTTTGCACTGCGTCAGAAGCATAACGTAGTGGTAGAAGCCCCCTGGTCTGCAGAGTCTTTCCTCCAGCCAGAGGAGAAGACTTGGGTGCTCAGATAATGAAGTGGAGAAAATGAGGACAGGAGGTGAAATATCACCCTTCGACCTCTTCTCTCCAAAGCTTCATTTTAGAGCACGTTCTATTTTCTGACCTTAGTAGGCCTGGGAAGAGAGACAATGTGTGCCATGTCTTGGTCTCCAGCCCAAGCTATTGTCATGAGGACAGAGCACCGACATTTGTTTGTGATGTAGGTAAATATTTCTGCTTTGTAATATTTCCTGAGAACTACACTTCCATGAGCACTACTGAGAACTACAGCCGCTCACTGTTGATGTACATCCCACCCCTCATACAGTTACAAGAAAAAAAAAAAAAGAGTGGGAATAATTATAATTTTGGGGTCCTACTAATATGAGATGTTTTAGTAAGAGACAGACAGTAATAAGGAAAGTCTGGGGAGCATCAGTGCTGGGAAGCAGCTTTAGTGCAGTGCTTGCCATACCACAGATCAAATATACACCAGGAAGAAAACTAAACTATTGTATCATGATGTTGATTGCAGAAACATGAACCTCTCTCTTTTCTTTGAAATAAAAAAGAGATTTTAGGAAGCTAAAACAAGGAAAATGGAGGTAAAAAAACCCAACCACCTTCTAGGATACTTTACTCTTAAATTGACAAAATGCATGAAAACTCCCTGACATGAAAAATACAGCTTGCCAGATCAGCAGGCCCCAGATGGCAGTCTACCAACAGGATAGTGTGAGATTTTTCTTTTCCAGCAATAGAGAATACACACGCATATTTGGCTATTGCCTGAAGTATAAGATGGCCAGAGCTCTCCTCATAACACTTTGTGCCTTCCAACCTCAGTGAGACTGACAAGGTCAGACAGCCTGGGACACTCAGCAAAGCTCCTGCATGCAAAACCCCCAGGGAAGGGCAGGGAGGAGTGCAGGGGCCCTCCAAAGCTGAAGGCATTGAAGGACAGACAGCCTGTCTGCACATGGTAATACTTTGTATTCAAGAAAATGAAGGAAAGGAGAAGNAGCTGAAGGCATTGAAGGACAGACAGCCTGTCTGCACATGGTAATACTTTGTATTCAGAAAATGAAGGAAAGGAGAAGCACGCATAGATGAGGATATGAAGACCTCACCTAGTGTGTCAGTGCTAGGTTTTTCCTGGTTAATAATTTTTGAAACTTCATGCAGATTTGAACGCAAACTAATTTTCCACAGAACTAATAAAGCACCTTCCTGATACGTGTGAAAAATGCTTTCAAGGTGATTTCCTGTTTCAGGCATGATTTCCTTTTGTGAGCAGATCAGATTGCTTGGGACAAACACTACCTCCCCAATTCTGCCTTCCATTGCTCCCGGCAAGTGTGTGCTGTCAGCAGGCACTATCATATCCCAAGAAGACCATACTTTCAAGGCAGGACATTCATACTTCAAGCTGTCCAGGATGCAGCTTTCCATTGTGTAGCCACAGCCCTTACACCCAAACAGGTTTTTTTGGGTAGAGAATCAGAAAGTAAACAGAAAATATTCTGTGTCCCTGGGCATTTTCCAGGGGTTTAGGTTGCTTGGAGACAATTTCATCCCTCACTGCAGTTCACAACAGCATTTGATAGCCTTCTCGAAGCCATTTGATGGCAGAGCTAGGACTACACTTAGACTATATGGGAAGACAGATGTATTTGTGCTACACTGCATCTCTGGACCTGGGCACCTAGCAGGCATCTGGGCATCTTTCATTTGTCCAGAAGCTGCTGATTACACATGAGAACACAGGGACAGGAAAATTGCATTTGCATTAACTGTAAATGCAGAAGACATAATTCTACTGTCAAGGAATGGAAGATGATCTCAGTTGCACACTTAAGAGTCAAGACTTTGTGGGTCCACTAAGGAGCCATTTCACAAGCCAGAGGAGAGCAACATAGTAATATACGTCTCATTGCCTGGTCATACTGCCCAATTCAAAAACACTCCCTTGCCTATTCAGGACAGTTTTACAGTTCCTGTGCACTACCAGGACAGTGCAAAGGGACCCTGGTGGAGTCCTTACCTTAAAGTTTGTTGTGGCTGTAAGATGGTATCATTTGCAACAACTGCTTGCTCCTTCAGCAAAGCCTGATCCATATTTCCACCATTTCAATAGTATAAAGACATTAGTATGGCAGGCACTTATTTTATTTTAGGGTACAGAAAAATCCGTTTTAGTTGACATTGTGAATATTTAACATGCTTTCACCAATGAAGATCCATAGTCATTTTCACATTATGAAACCTAGACCTGAGTGCAGAAAGCTCATCTGGTATATATAGTGATTATAGGAACTTCTATCTATCTTACACAGTATTCTCTAGTTTATTTCCCAAATCTCCAGAGTATTTTTTGAACTGCCATGGAGGACTGGAAGAGGTGGTGAAGGAATTTCCAATGCTTTATAAGGCCCAAGGCAGCATCTCCAGTGCCAAAAGGTGAATGAAAGGCTGTATTAGCCTGTGATGACTAATGGTGGTACTGTGAGATGAAAAAATAGTGTACAAGACAAGGCTCAGATGAAACAGATTCTGACTTATCTGGCAGGTCTGAATAATTAAAAAGCACAAAGCATAGCTAGCCTGCTAGAATGAGTAAAGCACATCCTGCTGTGAATGAAGAGACCTACGTTTTATCAGTTTAACATTTTGGGCTACAAGGAAAGAGATTGGGGGGGTCAGTGGAGTACAAGGATAGTAAATGAATTCTTGCTCATAACAGAAAGAAATAGCAACAGTTGTGGGGAACACAAAAGATGTGGCATATTGGTGATTATTTCGATCACAGTCGTCTCCAGAAATCCTGATCAAGGCTGAAGTCCTACTCATCCAAATGGCAGCTACTCTCATGGTTTCCTTTAAACAAATGCCTGTGAGACAGACAGAATTATATTCACTATCCTGTTATGTACAGGCTGGCATGAGAGATCCTGGGATCGGGCTACAAATGTAAGACCGTTCTATTTACTTTCTCCTGTCTTAGTATTTTTCTTCATTATCTTTCCCCAAGCATCCAGAATGTATAAATTCTGCCGTTCCTTCAGTATAAAGATCAGAGGATATTTTTAAGCCTCTCTTCCCCAATCCAGTATCTTCCAACTCCTTTATTGCCTTCCAAGCAAGACTAGCTGTGTGCCTTCCATCTAAACCTCCTTTTCCCCTTCAGTCTATCAGCCAGATACCAAACTCCCTACTCTGTGGCTAACTCTTCTGGACAGCCCAGAAGTGGGTAGTACTGTCTTTGGAGCTTTCCATACCAGTCCAGCCCAGCTGGAAACACAAACAGGATATACTGTTTATTGAGCACTCTCCACAAGTCATCAGTGAAGTCATTTCTCAAGGATGTACAACAAGGTCAGCCCACTGGTGCTTTAGTTACAAGCTGATTTTGATCATTAATGATGCAAGGAAACTAAGAGTTTTAAACTAAAATAATGTGCATAATAATAAATGTTAGAATATTCTGTAGCTGGCCCTCACCTCTTAGAAACCTCTACGGCAATGACAAATAAAAAAATACGCAACCGTGAAGTTAAATTAAATATGAAATTCTTTGTACTGAAAGTTTCATCTGTGGTTTGATGCATATGTGTTTTACTGAGCTGTAGCACATAAATATTTTTACAGAAACATTACCTGAAGAATGTAGTCTTCCTTTTCTTGTTCAAAACTCCCTTAGAAAAAAAACCACTTTTCCCTGTTTAAGACAAAATTTGGGATTTAGTGAACAGTTCACAAAATTCATTTGATGTAGTAAGGATA
This sequence comes from Chloroceryle aenea, assembly GCA_013399075.1. NCBI lineage: Eukaryota > Metazoa > Chordata > Aves > Coraciiformes > Cerylidae > Chloroceryle > Chloroceryle aenea. The sequence continues at coordinate 463,717 of VWZY01002112.1, read as the reverse complement.
TTATTTGTGTTTCCAAAGTGAAGCAGTACATGAAGTAGCATGTGCCAGTTATTTTTTTTTATTTTTAAATCCAATTAATTGTTCTAGTTACAGTACCACTAATTTTTATCTAGCTGATTAACTACAGAATAATCCAAATACATTTCAAATTATAAATCTTTCATGATTTGGGAGATTTTATACAAATGTACATTTGACAGTGCTAATTTAAAGCAAATATCAGGCTTGATTAAACATTCCCAAGATAAGAAGGATAAACGATTGAATTATTTTATAGATTTAACTACCATTGATATGATGTTATAAACAGAAATATTTTGATGTTCATCATTAATTTTTAAAAATAATTCTTTGGGAAACAGCCAAGAAGGACTGGAGAAGTAGGTCAGAATGTATGCACAAAACATTTGTATTCTTTACTATATAAACACTAATTTATTTATTGAAATAATACACTGTTAATTATTTATTAAAGAAATTATAATTTTGCTGAGCTTCCCTCTGAAAGAAAAAAAAAATCATTAAAATGTGGCTAATGCAATAGCCAAGACTATGATTGTTTCACATCTCTGCCTCCCAACTGTTTGCCAAATATTTATTCGCAAATCACTATCCGTTAAAATGTAATCTTCATCAGAGCATCTCCAGCAAGCAAGTGAATTACGAAGTATTTTAGTAAGCTTTAAGTACTGTAAAAATATCCAGGATTTCCCATCACATTTTCTGTCCCCATATGTGGGAGAATATAGTGGGAGAAAAACTCAAGGATCTGTTTTCTGGAATTTTTGTAATGAAAGGTAAATTTCAGAATACTACTGGCTATTTCCCTATATCCAAGCTTTTAAAAATGAAGATATACCAAACACTATTAAGTAATACAAAAAAGGGAGGGAAAAACTCTTTGTGAGAAATGACATTACACATGTAAAGGCTTTTTTCTGTTTTCTTTTTATTTCCTTTTTCTTTTCTATTTTTTTACACCAAGGAACTTGGCTGATTCACCAAAAGTGTTTGGAACTCTTCTCAGCACAATCAATCCTCCAACCATAAATTTGATAGAGTTCACACAAACACTCAGGTAAACAGAGATAGCATAAGCATGAAAACAGCCATTACCAATAAAAAATTGAGCACACGTTCCCAGCTGGAGAGTGAGTGGAACCATAGTCAACAACACAGAAATATGCGCCAGCACGTTATTCTCCAAGGCAGTGCTGTAAATGAGACAGTGTCCAGGGATGGCTTGCCTATACTAATCTCAGTTGGCCTCTCTAGTTAATACATTTAAACAAAAACATGGATTTTCTGCAATCTATTACCATGCTCGATTAATTTGGGCACCAGGGTAGGTAACCATTTTTCTCCTATTTTCCATATGATGCACTTAAAATGAACATATTTTTCTAACGATGTAATTTCATTTTGTTTCATTAATTCTACTGAAAAACAAGCAATATTTTGTCCAGCTAGTGCATTAATAAATATAACATGAAATTGGTTAATGCAACACACATTCTCTTAATATTAGTTAGCTGTGTTACAGTGCAAAACAAAATTAAAGTATGATGGATTTAGTTTATTTTTGCTTTTTCCAATACCATGAGCTGATTCAGAAGGAAGGGAGAGTAGGTTGCCCTTATGACAGAATTACTAATATATATTCTTTCATATATTGTGGAGCCTGGCTACCTGGTGATTCATTGAACCACTTTGCAAGTGGCATTAAATCAGATTTTTTACTGAACTCCAGATAGATTAGACTCACTGCATTTTCTTTGCTGAGGAAATCAGTTATCAAAGAAACAGAACAAGTTAGTCCATCAAGACATCCACTTGGAAAGTCCATGTTGCAGTTTCTGAATTATCGCTTGTTCCTTATTTTTTCTTTCAAGACTTTCACTGTAGCCTTGTATAATACTGCAGTCAGACTAATGGACCTCCAGTATTTAAGCTACCCTATGTCCCCCACCACCATCTAAAATACAAGAGCTCTATTTGCTATTATCTGTCAGGAACGTCATCACTCTCCTTGACAGATGCCCTCAGATCACTGCCACTGTACCTTCACTTTCACAGCCTTACTTATTTGGCTTTTAGAAAGTTCTTAGCCTTACTTTCAGCCTGGGTATTCTAATTTCAAGCCTGTTCTCACTTCCCATAGTCAGCACTTCTGTCCTTACAAAAAATAATACATTTCATTTAAATTTGCTGCCACACATGAAGCATTTTATTCTTGAGACCCTATTCACTACGGTTCTTGTTGAGCTTCTGCTTCTGTGTTCTCTTTTATATTTATACATGCATGGCTGGGGAAAAAAACCCAACACTTTACACTGTTTGTTTTAATTTACAAGGTCTAATTCAGCTTGACTTTTGGCACTTATCTCTACTTCTCTATTTCCGTGCCTCTCAGACATAGAGTACTCCCTATCCCTTTAGGCTATCTGCTTATTCCTCTGATTCTTTCAGAAGTGGTTATTTATCCATTGAGCTCTGGAGTCCTTCTCTACAAGATTTTCCCCTTGATTAAGATGCAAGTTCCAGACAGTTTTCACACCTTTGATTTAAAGAAATTTCACGCCTTCTCCACATTAAAATCCCTAAGCTCTTTAATCCAGTTGACCTCATTAACTAGTTTCCTTAATTTTTCAAAGTTTATCCTTTTGAAATTGAGATCCTTACAAGCTTGGATGCAGCTGTGCATCCAAGTGGGAGTGGTGGCTGCATCATGGTGCAGCTGCTGCGCTGACATGTGAGTTGGTGCCCGTGGTGCACTGTCTGGTGCTAATGGAAAAGGATGGGATGCAGCCCCTCACCCCCCAGGCTACTTCTCTTACAGCTGGTTAAGATGAATAAAGTGGTGATCATTTGATAGTAGTTTTTTTTTTCTATCAGCTCTTTCTTTATGCCCCCGTTGCAAAAACCCAATCTACAACTGATGTATTTGTTGCCTGGATGGAGGAAGACTCTACCAGTATTGCCAATACTTCTAGCCTGCCGAATTAACTTGTTCATGACTATAAATGTTTTTATTTGATTTTTCTTTTTTTTTTTCCTGCAAATCCAAGCATTACCCTGTGTTTTAAAGGAAAGTTCAAGCACTTCCATAGTTGACAAACACTGTACAATCAGGAACATTTCTTCCTTATCTGTGACAGAATTGCATTGTGCTATGACCCAAGACACTGAGACTTTGTTTTGGAAGCCTGTTTAAAGTGAAAGTTGTCACAAAACTAATGTGGTATTGGGAACTGTAACGTGAATAGTAATGATTTGTTATTCTACCTACTAACACTAATAAAGTACATTATCTCCTTAAGAACTGATTGCTAATGAGATTCTTAAGTCTAGAGTTAAACAAACAGGAACTAACATCATAAGACTAGAAGATGAGGAACACTTGTTACTGCCCCTAGATTTTCCTAAGATTAGAGAATGATTCATTCTTGCACAAATTCACCCTCTGCAAGTTTGCAGACCACACCAAGCTGAGTGGTTTATATCTTGGAGAAGAGGAAGCTCTGAGAGACCTTACAGTGGCCTTCCAATACTGAAAGGGGGACTACAGGAAAGATGGAGAGGGACTCTATCAGGGAGTGAACGAGTGGAAAGAGGGCTAATAGTTTTAAACTGAAAGAGGGTAGATTTAGATCAGATGTAAGGAGAAGTTTTTTACTGTGAGGGTGATGAGACACTGGAACAGGTTGCCCCGGGAAGTTGTGGATGCTCAGTCCCTGAAAGTGTTCAAGGCCATGTTGGATGGGGCTTTGAGCAACCTGATATAGCGGGAGGGGGCTTGGAACTAGATGATCTGTTAGCTCCTTTCCAACCCAAACCATTCCATGATTCTATGATTTTGTCACATTCTCTGCTTTCTAAACCTACATGTTGCTAACAAAGGGTTCTTTGCTATTTCTCATGGGAAGCTACTGCACATCTTAGAAGGTCTCAGCAAGTACAAGATTTTCACTAGCCTTTGGCAATGTCTTTCCTTTCTTAACTTGGCTTCACTCCCCCAGCCAGAGGCAAGAAAACACAACTGAAGCACTCATGGTTACATAGTAGCAGTAATAGCAGGAAAGACATCACCTCATGGACTTCCCTTGCCCATTGCGAGCTTTTAAATGGCTCAGCCACTATGCATATGTGTTTGCTGGATCAGACTTGGGAAGCCAGAATGTACACCATCCATTAACTGTCAGGCTCCCCTGTGTTAGATACCAGTCCCAAGAGAGTAACTAAAACAAAGCAGAGCAAACCTAACAGAAAATGAAATGTGCTTGTGCACTTGCCTGTGAAGATGGGCATCCAGTTCAGTGGGTATAGTCCTGTGTTGCAAAGAACAGGGTAGTGGCATGTTTTCTTTTATGTGGGGAAGCAAACAAGAACAGTTATATGTTGGTACTGCTATGATTCTGTGAAGTATGGTGAAAGATAAAAGTACACAAGGCAGAGCATGTGTCTCGTAGGCACAGTCATGCTGTGGAGAAAAGTAATTTATCCCTGCTGGGTACATCCATCATAATCCAGAGCCTGGAAATATCTGTTATTAGAGTGCATTCATTCCAGAGCTTATACTATGTATGTTTGCTATTTAAGTTGATTTGATGCAATGATGGTGTCAATTAGCTTCTGAGATCCCTTCCTGTGATTCTGCATGTTCACCTACATAAAGTTAACAAACTAGTATTGCAAATACAGGCAAGTGTGAAAGTTGCCCCTATATTTCATCATAGAATCTAAGCCAAAAGGAAGCAAGTTAGAAGAAAAAGGAGTCCTGAACTGTAGTTAATATCTATCTCACCTGTAAACCCTGAAAATCCAGCACCTCACATCATGAAGATTAAGACGAGATGTATTCAAAATTTAGCTAATCTTACCTGTTAATTATTTACAAGAAATCATTAGCAGTCTTTGACAGCTGAATGTTTTTAGTTGAGTGCTCTGTGGGAAAAAACCATGCTAATACTTTCTTCCTAGTTATAAGTTAAATTTGCAGAAAGGCAAGTTAATTTTATCCTATATCTTTTTTTAAGTATCTCTTGTTAAATGTTTTTTAACATAGCCTCAAATAAGTTCAGATGTTGCCTTATGCTGGGAAAGAAAATAAAAAGACTGAAGGCTGGAAATCAGCTTCTGTGACTTTGGATTCACTTATTTAAGGAAATCAGTGTGGTTTGGTTGGTTGGTTTGGGTTTGTTTATTTTTTTTTCTTTTAATTAGGAAAGTATTATGGTTTTGAAGCAGAAGGAGAAAAAAATAACCTTTACTGTCCATTAAAAAATAGAGACAAATGAAAATTCCCACTTGTCCTTTTTCACAATGAAACATAGAAGTGAAGGTGAAGTAAAGTGACTAATTAATTTCATAAATTCTGAAATCATAGGTGCTATTAAGGTCCAAAGAGAAAGATGACATTGACTTCAGACAGGAAAGTGCTAAGGAGGGAAGTGCTGATTCTTGGGAGTGGCCATTCCTTACAGCTCTGAATTTGCAGAGCTCAGCAGATGAGTAATCTGCAGAAAGGGGCCACTGTCAGCATAGGGAGTTACCAGTTGGGTGTTATTCTTTGTAGTGCACTGTTCTCTTGCCTACTCAGTGGAGATCTCAGAGAATGTCAAAGATAAATCAATCAACAAAATAATTATCCTTATTTATCAGTTCCTAGAATTCAAAAGTACAGACAATCCTTTCAGATCCATGCTGGCCAGATGTCCAGGGATTCAAATGTCCAAATGATGGAAGTGTCCTACCAAAATGGTAATCTCCCGTGTTTTCTTTAATGTACGGTATTTCTTTAATGCTGACTCTGAGTAGAAGAAGTATTTGTAATGCTAAGCTTTTGATAGCATGATTAATATTTTCAGGTTGACAGTGTAGAAGCATAGCCAATAGTTAAATAAATGACTGAAGCTCCCACATACATGCAATATTCTACCACAGCTTTTAACTAATCATTAAATAAAACAGAGCTAGCACATTGCTGTGAGCAAAATAATCTTTCTAACATGACTCTTAAACAACTCAGTAAATCACTCTTCAGTAATTTCTTTATCTAACTGGCTCAGTATCCTTGACAGATTCCCGATAGCCCTAAGAAATATTTGATCAGTGGGTTGCCTACGTGTATAATCTTTACTTATTTGCTACACTAGTTTATCTCATTTTTTCCTAACTGAAACTCCATTTTATTATTTCATTGTGAAACATTTTCTTCATGCAAAGGGTGAATTTATTAGCTCAGACTCTTTTAGCCCTCTGAAGGACTGAGTGTTCTGTAGTGATTATGTGACAAATTAGACAAGAGAAATACCTTTGCCTGGTACTGCATAGTGGCTAAATAGCTTCACAGTACCAGAGCAGTCATGAAGCTCTGCCTTTAAAATAGAAATATTGTTTATACTCCCCTTTACACATTAAGGAGGAGGGGGAGCTGGAGTGAGAGGTATGTGGGTTGACCAGTTTGCAAGTTAGCATGACTGAAGTCTTTCTGGAGACAGCAAGTTTTTAAAAGAGCTGCCTAGATGCAAACAGAAGTCCCTTGTGGCTAAACTTCACAAATGTCTCTAAGCAGTTTAACTCCTTAAGTAATGCAAGATTTCCAGCCACTACAGATCAAACAAAAGGACAAGGCTGTGGCTCTGTGCACACAGAGTGCATTGGACTTTACCCCTACAACTTTCTAATGGCAACATTCTGAGTCAATACCTTAAAGTGTCTACCCCAAGGCACATCTGCTATGTGGCGGGAGAAAGGTTAATGTTGCATATAGTAGTTTCCATCTTCTGTCAGTACTTAGCAGTTTACTCTCACTAAAATTAAACAAAATCGGCATCCAATTAAAGGCCCGGGTTTCAGACTGCCTCTGGTATTGCATTTGCTTTAGAATTAAATCAAACTACACCATTAAATCTAATATATGGTTGATCTGTGGTTCAGAGGGAAATCATTTGCTGGAAGACTGGTTAAGGGTGAGATTACTCCTGAAAAAAAAAAAAAGAAGAAAAAAAAAAAAGTTCTGTCATTTAAATAGTTTATTCTTAAAACTACAATATCTTCTCAAAGTGCTTTAGAGATCTAAATATAAAGTTGCACACACTAAATACAAAGAACTTTAAAATATGAATGAATCCTAAAACTCAGATGACCAGAATAAGGAAATATGTGAATATTATAGAACATTTCCCCACACTTTTATGTCATTAAAAATAAACACTCCTAAAGTGCTATATTAGATTAGTGAATTTAGAAAGTGATTAAGGACCCAGATTCATGGTTTTGGATATAATCTTATACTGCATAGATGTAGATAGGACAGTGCAAAATGTGCTGCAAGGGGACATTATTGTGCAAAACTTACCTATAGTTTCAAGCAGAAAACCCTACATTTCTCCATTAGAGTGCTGCCACTGTGAAGTTCTTAACAATATAAACATAAAAATAAATGGTAGCTAAACATATCTACATGTATGTATGTTTACCTTTTTAAAATATAAGAGTATGGATGCTTAGGATTCAGTTAGCTCAAAATTACTCAATCACATCAGTCAGTAGAGCGTTTGACATGAAAAGTTGCTCCTGGACTAAGTGACTTAATCTATTATCTGAAATATGGTAATAACACAACAACAAACCAAAAGTCAACTCTAATTCATTCTAATTTTAGTAATTTTATTTCTAAGGTTCTTTTGCTATCAAGAGAAACAGAAGGTAATGTAAATCCTGAGTTTTTATGAAAGGGACAATGCCATAAATCAAGCTTAACTTTCCAAATGAGGTTATGAGACTCAGATTGTTTTTCTATATACTGTGTGTATATATGTTTACTCTAGGCTTTCTTCTTTATATTCCTTCTTTTCTTTGAAGAAGAATCTGGAAAACATGAGTTGTAAATGCTCATGAATGGAGTGTAGATACCCTTATATTAGTAAAAAGTTTTAAATAAAAAACAAGAGCCAGATCCAGATTTGGGACTCTCATTACTACTTTCCCCTCTCTTTTTCACTGTGGAGCAAACAAGAAAAAATGTATCCCTGTATTATTAGAGTTGTACCCATTGGCTTAGTTTTCCAGCTGCAGATGTTGATCCCCATATGAAAGAACTGGCTTCATGTCTGCAGCACCTCACATATCCAAGAGATGCTATATTCACAAGAACTGTCAGATACAATTTCTTCTCAGGCTGCTTCTTGTTGACTCCAACATTACCTGGTTGTAGAAAAGGAACCATAAAGGCCAAGGCACAGGAAGGCTCGCAGGTTGATGGTGTCAGCAGAGTCTTAGGAAATGCAGGTACATGAATAGAATGAGACAGCATGCCATTCTCACGTAGTCACCCCAAAGTTAGTGGGTACCACCATCTTCTCCAATGCTCTGTGCAAGGAATGAACGGTTGTGACTATTCTCTGCAGCCACTTCAATGCTTCAATGCTAGTTTTCCTCTTCTTAATTTCATGTTGATCACCTTTCACAAAATATGAAAAATTAGTAAATCTTGAATGTGGACCCCTGCTATTATGTTTGGCAGTCACAGAAGTGAATTCTTCACAATGAAGCTGTTGAATAATAGCATTGGTTTAGTTGGAAAAGACCTTTAAGATCATCAAGTCCAAACATTAACCCAATATTGCCAGGTGACCGCTTAACAATAACCCTCAACACATCTTTTAGATACCTCAAGGGATGCCCACTTGCCTGGGCAGCCTGTTCCAATGCCCTTCACCCTTTTGGTGAAGAAATTTTTCCTAATATCCAACCTATGCCTCCCCTTGTGCAACTTCCTCTTGTCTTATCACTTGTTATTTTGGAGAACAGACCAACCCCCACCTCCCTATAATCTCCTTTCATGTAGCTGTAGAAGACTGATAAGGTCTCCCCTGAGCCTCTTTTTCTCCAGGCTAAACAATCCCAGTTCCCTCAGGCACTTTCAAACAAACAAAAAAGAAGAAAAACAAAACAAAACAGAAAAAAGGTTATTAATCATTTGATAAGTGTCATATCATTACTTTAGTGCAGCTAAACTAAAGTATATAGAAATACAGCTCTCAGATTAAAGGGCCTATGGAACTGTAGGATGAAGCATACATAGAAAATACATACATAGAAATATTTATACATAGGAATGGTGTGTCCAGCAGGAGAAGGGAAGCTATCATGCCCCTCCCTGCATTCAGTGTGTGGCCTCACCTCAAGTACTGTGCTCAGCTCTGGGCCCCTCACTATAAGAAAGACACTGAGTTGATGATGTGAATTCAGAGAAGGGCAACCAACCTGGGGAAGGGACTGGAGAACAAGTGATTGTTTCATTTGGAGAAGAGGAGGCTGAGGGGAGATGTTTTCACTCTCTTCAGCTCCCTGAAAGAAGGTTGTAGTGAGGTGGGTGAGGCCTCTTCTCTCAAGTAAATAACAAGACAAGAGGAAATGGTCTGACATTGCACCTGGAGAGGTTTTAGAATGGATAGTAGGAAGAATTTATTTACTGAAAGAGTATTCAGGTGCTGGAATGGGCTGCTCAGGGAGATGATGGGTCACCATTCCTGGAGGTATTAAAAAACTGTGTAGATGAGACACTTCAGAACATGCTCTAGTGTTGTGGTGTTTTAGTGGTTTGGGTTTTTTATAATTTTTGGGGGGTTTTTTTGGTGTTCACAGTTGAATGTGATGATCTTAGAGGTCTTCTCCAACCATGACAATTCTGTAATTCTGTGAAAGTATTACCCACATTAATTTTTAGTATAATCATACTTTTTTTTTTTTCAGAAAGTGCCCATTTCAAGACTTTTCTGCCATAAAACACCTACATCTCCTAATGAGGTCTGAACTATAATGTAGCTGTACCTCTCCTGGTGCTTACGTACTAAGATTCACTCTTATTTGTTATTTTGTTCTTCGTGTATATACCACACAATATAGCCACTCCCATTTTCCCAGTTTCTACTGAAAATCATTGCCTCAAAAATTCTTAGTACTAGAAGTGCATCGTGCTCTGAAGAACACAATGATGTTACGTCTAGGTGGTTTAAATAAATATCACCATAGAGCTAAGAGAGCATAGTGATAAGACTCATAGTTATTTTTGGAGACCAAGCATCTCTTGCAGCGCTAAATATTCCAGGGAGGCTGCAGCAGGGATGGATTGGTTGACAGAGTACAGCAGTTTTAATACAGCACCAGAAGCAAATAGATTGAAAAGCAAGTGCCAGACTCTGAGGAAATTATAATGTATATTACTCTGTTTATTGCAGCTAACCAAATACATGTGTAGCTGGAATTATAGTTTGTCAAAAAGATATACAAATCTGCACTTTCACATTTTCAGCTATTTAAAACCAAGAAAATTGAGTGTCGTTTACTTTTCAACAGAAAATAAAAGAAATCTAAAGTTACGGGTATTTTTCATTAGCTCTCATATACAGTGGCTGTGCTAGAAACCGTTATCTAGTACATTTCGCTTTCCAGATAAAACTTTCAAATGCTTACATTTCATTGCACGTTAGTTGATTGGATAATTTGAACATCAAAGGAACCTTTCATTTAATTTAAGCCGTAAAGTTGTCTTTTGCTTTATTAACTTTTGATCAATAAACAAGCAATTTGGAAATGTAATCAGGAAATGCTTCCAATTGGCTGACAATGTATCAAAGCCAGTGCTTGAAGGCAAGAGCAAGCTGTAACAAGCAGTTTATTACCAGTAGCTGTTACTGACATTAGTCAAAACCAAGAAAGATAAAATGGAATAAGAAATGTAATGCTGGAAGAGCCTTGGGCGCTGTGTTCTCTTCTTCCTTTTGAAAACTGCAAGCCTGTCTTTGATATGATAACAAATATAAACTGTTTAAAAACACCAAATGCAGAAAAACTGAGACTAGCCTGTCATGGAGTTAATCCATTCTAGAGTGACATACAAATAGTGTAACATCCAGCGGATATATGTTATGGAAATATTTTGAATTGGATTTACATGTAGTGAGCAAATTGGAACTTTTGATTTTATGTGATACTGTAATGTGCATGTTCTCATATTAACTGAGTGTAATCCTATTTGAAGATAATGAGCTTTCAGTAGGCACTCCAGTCTGAAACTACATCAGAATGCTTTGATTTTGTCTGGAGAAGGTCCAAATGGACTTAGAATAAATTGTCTACCTCAGTCTTGGAGGTACTCCTCACTTCTGCAAGGCATTTATGTGCTTTTTTGGCCAACACATCATCCATAAATCTAACAGAATAGTGAGCTTTTCCAGTTTGTTTTGACAGTGTGCTATTTGTTTTGCGCTGTGTTTTCTATAGCCCAAAGCAGAACACTAGATAGGATTTCACCTCAGTTTTATTAGACATGTCACTGAAAGCATCTTGTAGTTCTTTTGCAATTATCTGTACATATTTTTAACTCTATTAACAATAAATAAAAAGGAAAGAAAGGAAAATACATTTGACTGGAATTGATTTGAGAGGTGACTAATGAGCATAGATTAACAGATTTAATTTCCCTGTTCTACACTAAAACAAAGTCATAGATTCTTAGCACAAAGGATGCAGGAAAATAATAAAGAGAGAAAATGTTTTGGCTGCTCTTTGAAAGTTCTGTGTGTTGACGCACCAGGCATGCTGAGCACATCACAAGATGTGCTGACACACAAGTCACGTATGTCATCAACTAAAAGGGAGTAAGTAATATTGTTAGAGGATTATTTTTCTGGTTCTTAACAGTTAACTGTTTTACAGGTTTCAGAAAAGTAGCTGCTCCATGTGGAACTGTAACTGCAGATGTACACAAAGCATTAACAGGTCTTACTTTAATCTCATTAGTACATTCCACTAATGTCTTAAAACTCTCTTTTCCCTGAGACCTCAAAACCTGGAGACTGGTTATACTGATGGTGCATCGGCTGTGCTACCAGTCCTCCTTCAGGCAGGGATAGCAGTGCTGGTAGGTCAGTGCTTCAGACCTCACTGCTTGCCTGTTTAGCCTTCACATCCCTTGATAACCTTGCCCTTGACCAGTACTATTACGGTTTTCCTTGAATTCCACTGTATTTGGCCCATGAATACCTTGAGTTGGAACCACTTTTGAGTTCTGAGGAATGACAAGTAACTATAACTGTAAAGCTCCTATATAAGCTGCAGTAATACTAATGGTCACTTGTTATAAGATGGAAGCATTAAAACTGGCGTTTCCTTGCCAAAAATTAAAGAAAAGAGAAAATATCATGTTTGAGGAAATAAACCAATATATATCCACAGGTGTTTATGGCATTATATCATCTTATGGCTGCTGAGATCCCATCTAGAGTTTCCAGTATTGTTCATGAAATATTTTTGAACCCAGAATGTCTAGTACTAACAACCACCCACTGAAATCGGAAAGTAGTTCATGTGGCAAGCATGTGTACCTATCAGTACAACAATGTCTCCATCAGAATTTGTCCTAAATCACATGAATTAAAATCACCATACTGATACAGTAACATGAAGAGATGGGTTTTAGCGATTTCTCATTCATGAATCAAAGTTAAAGAAAAGGAGAAAATTTATCTCATTTACAGATAATCATTATAACAAGATTTTACCCATCAAAAATAATTCTGAAAATTAGCAGACTTTCACACCAATCTAAAAATCTGAGGAAAACACTGCCATCACCCTGTTACACAATATCAAAAGTCATTTCAGTCTTCTCCTTAATCTTTACTAGTATTAAAAAAAACCCAAACCAACCGACCATAGGAAA
>VWZY01002112.1:423487-445987 GCA_013399075.1 Chloroceryle aenea | reverse complement strand
TGTAGATACTAATAAAGAATGTAATTTTTCATCATGCACTAAGTATTTAATTTAGCAAAGCCCTTTCTGAAGTACTTTGGTTTAATATCTTTTTTTTCTAAGGTGAATAAAGATGTTTTCATTTCAAAAAAGCAAATGCATAACTGTTGGAGTAGTACCTATTTTGATTTTTTTAGCAGAATTTCTTTAAAGCTTCCAGGAGTAAACCTCATATATTAGATATTTGCTGTCACATGTGTAACTTACTACATTCATAATTAACACATCAGCCTTTGGCCATAGTGACTTATAGTGGAAAATTACAGATTACACAGGGAAATGTGTCACCTGTTAACCAGCTTAGAAAGTAAGTAGGCTTTGCTGTCATTTGTGTTAGTATTTGCTGGCATTAAGATCGATTATTGAATAAAATGTTATGTGGGCAGAATCTCACCCTAAAGAACTGGAACAAATACCCTACTATTGTACCCAAACGGCTGCCACTGGCAAAAATCTAAATAAACAGACTTGATGAGCTTTATAGGCTGACCAGAAAGTAAACAACCTTGTGCTGGTGACACCAGCAGGGGGTTGAATTAAGGGTCCACTAAAACCATTGCTAAGAGCACATTGCTTCCTCTTCCCCACCCTTTGAAACTAGAATTTAACAGAATGTGCCCCAGCAGAATCAGTCTGTAACGACTCATCCCTTAACGGTTCTCCAGTGCTCTGTAAGATGTGCAAACATGCTTGACTGTGCTGCGGATCCAGAGAAGGCAAAAAAACACTTAGTAGATTTTTGATCAATCTGTGAGGCAGAAATATGTGCAGTGCCTGCCCAAGCAGCTTGTTGTCTCGTTTCAGCTGAAGGGCACTGAGGGCTCTACAAGCTTTGCTTTCTCTGCTGTGTCACTTCAGACTTTGGGATCTGAAGATATGCAAATGATTTGGACAAGCAAACATGGTGCTGAAGCTCTATTCATAGCAAATAAAGCTACAAGAACACCAATTATCGTCAGATTGTGACAGATTCTCTAAGAAGATAAGGATAAGCAGACTAAAATACTAAAGGCAGGCCTCTCCAACATATTTTACACATAGTTTACCAGCCTGTTAATAGAAAGCAACCTCAGAGGCAAAACTAGTCTAGAAACATTGTGGTTGAGTCAGCAAGGCAGTGTGCAAGGTAACATGTCCCTGCTGGGGGGCTGGTTAGGACCACCTCCATATGTTGGAAGACAGGACATGTTACATCAAATATAGCATAGAGCAGACACAGCTATATGGCTGCCAGCCTGGAGCTGGCTTCCATCCAGACAGCTTGGAGCATGGGAAGAGAAGCTTGGGACTGTAACGCACCCATCTGTATAGACATTTCCCTAAATCCTCATTTGCAAGTCAGGAATAAGACCCTGCTGGGTTTTGAAATTCTACTTATTTTTCCAAATCGTGTCAAATATTTGAAAATACCGGCATTGGTCAGGCATGACTGAGATAAAACACAATTTCTCCTGCTTTCCTCTGACATCTTGTGTTTTACCCATGAATTGTACTGACAAAAATGGATACTATTTTAGTTTTGTTGGGGAACTCCAACAACAAAAAAGTTACTTAAGAAGAAAAAGAAAAGGTCAACGAATATAATAAAATATTACTGTTTCTCAAGTTAAAAAGGAAGTAGACACAGAGAGAAATGCAAGAAAATAAAAATGGAAGTAGAATTTATACATCTCTTCAAACGTTCAGTTACAAAAATAAAAACTTTTCCTCCAAAACCTTCCAGGGAAACAGCTGATTTCATCCTCCAGTCTATGTTTGTATACTTACATCCATTATGCTGCTTATAATGGGTCTTTCTAATCCTTCCAGAACCAAGACTCGTCTTTGGAAGTGCCCATAGCAGAGTCTTGTCAGAGGGCAGTCTTCCCAACAATCGTTTTCTTCTGCTCAAGAGAATGGGACTCTGTTTGAAAGACATTCCCCTGGATCCCGAAATGCTTCTCTGTTGCATTGGTGAGCTCTTCTCTTCCTTTTAGCTGGCCACAAAGCATTTTCTTTCTGTAAAAAGACAAACGAGATTTTCTTTTTATACTTGTCTTTCATTTTTTGAGTTTTCATTAAGAAGTGCTTGGAGTAGGATTAGGTTTTATTTTACTTTTGTTGCTTCAGAACTTCAAAGCATGACCATCATTCTGCTTATCTATTTCCTATTTTATTATTCTGCTATAGTATTTTAATCAGAAAAACACCAAGCTTAATTTTTCAAATTCTAAAATACCATGGCTGGTTGTTGGAAATGACAAGTATTTAAAATAGCACAAACAAATTCATTTTCTGGAGCTCCATCAGTGTGATTATTTTGAAGCTATATTAAAAAAAAAAAAGGCAAATATTTTGTAAATAGTGGATTCAGCTCTGATATTTATTAGATTAACTAATATCAGATACCTTCAAGGACTGTGATGTTACTTTGGTTTAGTCTGTTTGTACCTACACTGTATTTTCTAAGCTGTCTGTCCTGGTTTGAGTCAGAACAGTTCTGTTCTGCTGGAGAGGGGTTGATAGACACCAATCTCTCATTTGTCTAGTGGCCAGCCTCTAACCCTTGACACTGTTCTACAGCCATTGCTAAGACCAGACTTGTACAGGCAGAGGGAAGAGCTCTGAAATGTGATTTCTCTTTTGCTGGAGCATGCTCAGTGTCTCAATAGCTAAGAAAGTGGCAATCATCCCAACGGCTGCAAGTCAACCAAGCAGGCAGAAAGTGGGAGGGCTGTGCAACATGCCATTCTTGTATTTGTCTTCGACTGCTAAGATAAAAATCATGCCGATGTATGTGCAGGTGGTCCTGCTTTATTTCTCAGACATTCTCTCAATAAATGTCCTGATAACTGCAGATTGTCAAGTTACTTCTTGTTGTATAAAATGCTGTGGGAAGAATGAGATTCTCTGGAGTGTCCCCGTGAATCCAATGGGACTGCAGCAGCGGAAGAGTTAATGCAGGCTTTTTTGCAGAGTGGAGAAGAAAAGATCAAGCAGAATTTTTGTTCTGTTAGCATCAGATGCAATTGAACCATTGATTTCAATGAGCTCTGAATTCCACCCGTCAGACTTTTGTATACTTGTCAGTGTAAGTAAGTACAGTTTTCAATTAAATCAGTTAGATGCTTGTTTAGCAGGATCAGGGCTACTTCTTTAGAAAGCAGTTGTAGTTGAAAACAATGTTGCCTTTCCTCTAACTCATTGATTCTTGATGGTATTCATGCATAGTTTAGCAACTTCACAGCTTGGAATCCTCCGTAGTATATTTTTTAGCTAAGAGAAACTGTCAACGATATCTGTACACCTGCTTGCTAATAGAGTATGACTGAAATCAGTGTCATGAACAGAGGGAGTTTTACTGGAGCTGACACCATCAGTTAAGAGGTGGCCTAAGACCAGTTCATTCATTTTACATGGGTTGAGTATGAACAGCTTATGGACACATGGTATTCTTATGTCCGAAACTATAATGTATTCTTAAGCAATGTTCCCATACTGAAACTAATCTTCATGATTGGCATTTAATTTCAGGAAAATATATGTTGAGAAAAAAGTTTCACAGGGTTATCTTTAAACAATACACTTACTGTTTCCATTTCCTCCCCCTTTCAACAGGAGTTCTTTATCCAAAGAGTGTTTCTACCAGTACTGGTAAAAGTACCGTAACACCTCCAAAATCAGTGGATCTCTTTTATTCACAGAAAAATGATACTTCAACAAAATGTGAAATATAAATTCGCAATTTTTGCAATAATCATTTTGTCACTAATGTAATTAATTAACACTTCACACTGAATCAATAACATCAATTAGGTTTTTTTATGTACAGTCCTTTTATAGTCAATGTACAATTTACTGAAAAAAAGAAAAAGAGATTAATAGCATGTTTTATCCAGTGTTTCCAAAATCTCTTCATTTTTTAACACAAATAGGCAATGTTTTACTTGTGTCAAAGTTTTAATTCTCTTGAAAGCTGTGGCTTGCTTATGCTGTTTTTTGTAGAGTACAGCTTAGAAGATCCAAGTCAAGAAGATCCAGAACTCCCTTTGATACTGGGAATACTTAACATACATACCAGAAAACAGATGCAACCAATGGCTTTGGGCAGAGTATAATGCCAGAGTACTACTCAAATTGGTGTCAAGAGGAATATTCTATTTGGGAAGAGAGGGAAAATGATCTTATATTTATCAAGGCTGTTATAAAGACCTGTATGCAAAAAAACCTTCAAGTAGCTCAGATACATATAACCAGAGAAAGTCCTGAGCAAATGATGCAAGACCGACTGAGAGCAGTCAGGGTAAGGAGAGACAGGGAGGGGATGTTAGAATATCAAGAGTTCATTGTCTTATTTACCATATTGGAATCCCCTTGAGGCACTGGTCTTCTTTCATACATGGACACAGCTGCTGGGACAAGTTTGATGAACAGCTAATGCACCTCAAGTGCCTCTAGTTTCCTGGCCATTCCCTCATTAAGGATGAAAACTTTGGCAGGTTTCACAGCTCACATCAATACACAGGATACCTTTTAGTACACAGGTAGTCTACTAAACCGTGATTAGTTTCCCTGTATAGTATGTATTAATATATATGCTACCAGATAAAGCAGCATTATCCTTTGGCTGTCTCTCCCCAAGAGGTTTTTTTGTAGTCTCCCCCTCACCATAGCTATGAATAAATCAGTTTGTATTTCCTGTTGATCCTAGCCTGTTTAGGTGTCCTCTGCAGTGAGCTAGGGTCTGCTTATCACACATGTGCTTCCAATACCCAGCTTCAACATACCCCTCCAATTTCCCTTAATGGCTCTCATACAGGGCTTGCTTCCTGGGCTCCTGTTGTTTCACAGTCTTCCCTCTTAGCCTTGAGGGCAACCTGGACAGGTAGAAAAGATGAGGTAAGGTACTTTTTACTTACCTGATTCATTGCACATCATTATCAGGTAGTAAAGTCCAACTCAATCTGATATTTCTCTAGGAAAAAAAAAAAAAAAAAATCGAGATAAAATCTTAGATGTGAATTGTCAAATTCACTCTGTCTGGATGGATGTCTGAGCTATAATAAGAAGTGGAAAATGTGTAGTCAGAACAATGAAGAAAACCACATTAGGCAAGAAATGAATAAGGTGCTAAGGGTTTTACATGAGGGCAAGTCATAACCAGTACTCAAAGTGCAATGGATGGGGATATTGAGTAATAGGAAGATAAGGATCTAAATACAGATATTTAACCTCTGAAGGCCTTCAAGGGGCTTGTTCTGTTGAAGCTAGATTATAGCTATATAAAGCCTAGATATAAATGAACTCAGGCACTGTGAGAGGGTTTTTCTTTTTCTTTACTTTTTTTAAGTCAAGACATTTTTATGAATATCAGTTGAAAATGAAGTCAGTTCATCAGTAAGATAAAGAGAATAGAGTAGAATGAATGAGGTGGTCATCCTGGAAAGATTAGAAGAAAGCTATATTGAAGTTAATTTCTTAAAACTGAGGTTATAGACTCTAAGTGAGTAATTCCAAGGATCTTTATAAGAGGAAAAGTTTTTGCCTTCCCGAACTCATGAGATGCAGCAGATATCCCAGATATTAAAATAGTAGTTTAGCACAGATTTTTTTCTATTCTCAAGAAGAAACATTAATCCAGAAATGTATTTGGATGCTAACAGCTCCAATTTTACAAGCATGAAAAATATGGGATGTACATCTTACCACCTTTGTAGTTGTCTTTGCCCTTATTGCTTGATATTTCTCCATAGTAGAGGCTTATTCTATATTCAGTGCTCTTTCTTTTCTCATAATAAAATTGCTTTGTAGTAAAATAACAGAAGTTAATCTAATTTTCTATTCAGAACTCTGTTTTTAACTATGAACCTGAGAAGTCTAAACATAAAATTGGTTTAAAAAAAGTACAAAGTAGTCTTTCTGTAAAAAATATAATACGCCTATTCTTATTACTGAACATGGATACAGACTTGATTTTTAATTCACAAGGCATATACTGCAGCCTCTCCTTGCCAATGTTCCTATGTCAGTAGAAGTAAAAAGCAGGAGCATCATTTTCTTTATGGATATCATAGTGGGGTTGGAAAATGAAGAGATTCCCTATCATTTCAAGCCTTATGAATTCCCTTGTGCTTGTAGAGATTCTCCTGCTTTCTTTTAATTTATGCAAAATTCTGTTAAACAAATCACTACACATGAAGATAAGATAGCACAATGCACTAATATATTTTTGTTGTGATTCTGAAAATTACTGAAAGTAATGGTATAGCTAATCTCTTATAATTTTTTAATTAAGTATCATTTGTAATTACAAATTCATATACCTAATTCAATCTCTCTCATGCTGATACTCCCTTGTGTTTGAAACCAAAAAGTTGTATGGCATAATCTGCTTGGCACTACCCATATTCTATCTGTTGTGAGTTACATAATGATATTTTGATGCTAATATGCACCTCGAGGAATGTACAAAATGCAAATAGAAAGCACAAAAATTTAGCAGCTGAAACTAGCAAGTCAAAAATACAAAAAAGAAGTTTTGTGCCATAAACTTCTTAAAGATCAAAATTGAAAAATGTGCTTTGTTCTGGTTTGTTGTTTTGTTTTGTTTTTCTTTAAAATAGGAAATTTTAAATATTCAAACATGGTTCCAAGCTTAACTTCAGACCTACCCTTTCAAAGCACAACAGAGTCTCTGAAGCAGAAACGTGGTCCAGTTCTCAGGCTTACTGAAGATTTAATAGTTGTTGCACTCCAGCTGTCCACCCTTTCTCCTTTTCTAAGTTGGGATGGCTGAAGCAGAACTTTAGTGTTAGCAGATATGGAGTGTAGGTTCTCTTGGACATCCAACACTAACAATTGATTTTGTTGTGTAGTAGATCTGTGTTGCCTTCTCTGTTTCTTGTTTAATGATACATTAACTCCATCTGACATTGTAAGGTCCTTCCTACTTGAACAGCATCTTTGTGTGGGATGGTCATAGATATAAAGATGTGCAGATTATTTCTCCCAAAACTACAGTTTACAGGCCAGAAGAGACGTGCCTTGCAAAACATACCTCTAAACTAACTGGGAATAACTCCGTGCTTTATGTCGGGTTGAAGTGTCTAGGGGAGGGGGGAAGAGGCAAAGTGTATTAAACCCTGAGAAACACCTGCATGCCCCACTGCCTGGAGAGTGCAGAGTAAGACAGGAGACTCACCTGGAGAGTCTACACAATGCGGACACCTTTGCAGCTTGCTGACATAATGGCAGATGCACGCTTAGTCCTTAAAGGTGACAGAAGAAATGTGATTTGTGGTACAAGAAATGTAAGAAGAAACTATGCAGTTCTTGCCACCTTCACCACTGTTATGTGTTGGTAGATATGGGCAAAAGCCTGCTCTCCCTTCTCCCACTCCACCCTGCAACAGGATACTGTGGGCAAGGAGTAAAAATTACTTAAAATTATTTATTTTCATCCTCCTCATGCTGCAGATTTGAGGTTTCATTAAGTTCCTTTCCTCTAATTTTTTGTCCATTAAAAACACAGCGTGTGAAAATAAAATATCTTTGGTATCTTTATGTTATGTGTTTTTTGTTTTTTGTCTTTTTTTCTGAAGGAAAACATTACCAATTTCCACCTCAAAATTAAATTTCGATTCCCCTCCCAAAAGAAAGGTAAGGTCTATAAAAATGGTCTTTGTAGTAGCAATAATCCTTTTCTCCCTCGTACAGTGGAGCTATAATGTTAATGGATTTATTTTCTCATGTTGGTTTGAACACTTAACTACAAGACTTACAGAAATACATACAATATAGTGAATTTCTGATATCAAAAAGTATTGCTTAGTTTTTACTGGATATTTTACACCTTCCAAGCAGTCTGCATTAGCATTTGAATTCCATTTTTGGAGCTTGTATGTCAAAACCTGTTGCAACTAGCAGTTTACCCATCTAGTTTTGATTTTAGCATCAGAATTATCTATTGAGAGCCTGATCTGGTAAAAGAAATGTTGACATATTTACGTTTCAGCTTGAGGGAATGAAATACAATTACAAAAGACTACTTTGTGAAAAGAGGTTGTTTTGTTTTTTTTTTCCCCCCATTTTAGCTCATTTTAAGGAGCCAAACATGTACAAGCATATGCATAACTTGAATAATGGTTTGGTGTCTTAGTAACTGTCTCAGTGAGCAGCTGTGAATTTTGAAATGTAAGCACTGTGAAGATGAGCATGTGTTTTGGTGGTGAAACTTTAATGGAACTGATTTAGGTTTGTGAGGCTTTTTTTGACCAGCTGTATGTAAACATTGACCAAGTGACATAATTTTTCTTCATTTTCTGCCCTTACCTGATATCTTTAGGAAGAATTTAAATGCCATAAAATCCATCCCTGACTTAACTTCTCCCTCTCCCAGTATTCTCATCTCCATCTCTGCTTCCTTAGCATTCCTCTCATCCCACCATGGACTTCACAACCTTCTGCACCTCTTGTCCCTGTCACTGTGTTCAGTTTCACGTAGCTTCTAAACAAGGCAATCCTTGGCTTTCAATACTCACTGAGGAGTCCTTAGTCACAACGCAAGAGGAACTTCCGAGTGGGGAGGAAGGACGAATGTGAGGCACTTTGGAAATGGACAGGAGACAGAAAAAGGGATGTTTGACTTCTACTGGGAGAGAAAGAGAGACCACTAAGAGCACCCTGATGGCGTTCACATGCCTCTGATTTAATCCAAACTACTATACTTGAGAAAGTAAGGCCTTTTACATTTCCAGGGGAGAGGGGGGAGAATAAGCTCATTTGTGTCATGTTTATTAGTCAAAAAAGAGGTAAAAGCAAACAATATGCTAGAAAAGTACAGATATGATTATTCCATAGAAATTTGAGGAAATTATCCTAGCACAGTCCAAGAGACTAATGAGTCCATATTAAGAAAACTGCACAGTGCAGGTCACCCTATTATAAAACAGGATATTACAGAAATGGAGAAGGTGCAGCTAAGGGCAAGCAGAGTGCCACAGCAATACAATGATCTTAGTTATTCAGAAAGGTTAGAGAAACAAGATCCATAGGCTAGGGAAAAGGATTAAGATTAAGATAGGGCCTCAGTGAAGTCTGTCATGGTATTTTCTTGCAATAGGTATAACAGCTTTGAAGAAAATATCTACAAGAGGATATTTGAACTTCTATCACTACAAGCATAGGGTACAAACCTGAGTAAGGGCACTGTCATTTAGATTCATTGGTTTGCTCAATGTGTAGTAAATAATACATAGAGTATAAGTAATGAGAAAATGAATTAAAGTGGTTTAAAATACAGAGCTAATTAAATAAACGTGGGTTTTTCCATATGTTTTATAACATCACTTATAAATATTTTTTTAAAACCTATGTGGTCCTATATTTAGCCAATCTCACAATCAAATCTGGCTTTAGGATAGGCAAAAAAATGAGATAGCAAATGTCACATAAAAAAAGAGAAGAGTTAAGCAGGCAGGCTTTGTGATGGTGTTTTGTAATTCAGCGCTTTCCAAAATAATAATGCTATCCTTTTTATAAAAAAAACTGTAGCAGACAATCGAATACTACACAAACATTACATATGAATATAGGTTTAGTTGTAAACAACCCGTAGTACTGAGTCAACAATCAAAAGATCAAGCCTACCACATTGCTCCTTTGTCAGTCATGAAAGGATATTTCATTCAGTAAATATACTGCTAGCTTAATGCATGACAACAGTTGGGACTTCTATGAATGTAAAAACCTTCATGAGAATATTGATTAGTCCGGATTATTTTCTACAACATTTAGAACTGCAATTAGTACTCATAGCAGGCTTTTAATCCATACTTTATAATAAACATCTGTACTTTGGAGCAATGGCAGTCTGCACTCGATGGAGAATATCCATCAAAGACATAGAAATGTAATCCTAGAAATACAGCGTCAGCCCAAAGCAAAAGAATATCCAGCAAATTATTTCAACATTCCCTTTTCACTGAGTTACATTCTCTGCCTGTGCTAGATTGCTGATAATTAGTCTTATCTATTTGTAATAGATGATATAGGTAATAGAATAGGGACTAAGTATGACCTCTGGTGTGGAGAGAATATATTTGTCTCTTTACATTTGTAAAACTTTACTAATCTCATTACATGAAAAATGCTTAGTTCATAAAATAAGTTTTAAAAGAGTGAATGAAATAGCATTGCTTTTAGAGAAATACATTAGAGTAACTCATATTTAGATGTTTCTGCAATGACTGGCAGGGGAAAAAAAAAAAATCAAAAAAAACCTACCCACCCCAAATTAAAAAGAATTATCATTGTGTGCTTGGAAATGAGGTACCAGAAGGGTGTGGAAGTAGGTCTGAATAAGAGAGAACTCATATGTTTGGGGAGAAAAAGTGATCACTTAAGAATCCATGGTGTGCATCTGAAAATCCCATTAGAGATTGTCAAGCTGCATTGGTCAGACAAAAAGAATATGAAATGGGACCAATTAATACTGATGCTATTGAGTGCATGGCAATAGCTTCTAGTTCCTGATTTACAGAGGAGAATACAATTGAGTGGATATGGTTTTGATACATTTGCATTTGTGACTATAAGTCATGTTTTGTATAAGGAGATATAGCTACCAGAAAGTAGTGACTATAGCCCTTGATTAACAGTCCAGAGTCTGGGATCATTGCTGGTTCTGCTGTTGATCTTTCTGATGACAAGATCACTTCTTTTTGTAATTATGTCAGGTATTGAGTTTTGCTCTAACTTGTGAGCATTAGCTAAATAGCCTTTGTGACAGTTAAGGTGCCAAATCTAGTCCAATGGCTAGATCAGAAGATGATTTTAGGCCACTGAATTCTCCCAGGCAGCCATCCCACCAGGATCTGTGCCACTGTAGTTACAGGGCCGTCTGTCTAGGGCAGACTGCCTATTTTGGAGTAAATTGTTCCCATGCTTGTATGGGTACTGACATGCAAAATTATTATGGGGTACCATCCCAGCGTGGCAGAACTGCAGGCTGCAGCACTATAACTTGGTAACTTGGCTGGGTAGCTGTCGTTAAACCACATCACTTCCAAAGGGGTTAGTTTTAATAGCAGTTAAAGAGCCTTTTACTGTGGCAACATACCCAATTTCTTTTTTATCCTCTCTTTTCGTGGGGCTAGTGGTTTAAGGGGAGAGTTGCATCTAGACTTTCATTTATTAGCCAATAAAGTATTTTCCTACAGACTGTCGTAAGAGTGTTCAGGGAGAGCAAGACAAACAGAATGAAAACCAGAGTGCAAGCAGTGTTGTCCCAACAGGCTTTTCCCTGTATTTATAGCTTCTTCTGTTGACTCATCAGTAAAATACAACAAAAGAGCATTTTGTTCTTGACTTATTAATAGAGAAGAAAAAGGGATTTATATGCTATTTGGTTAAAAAAAAAAAGTTCTAGTATTTATCAGCCACCAGCAACTTTTAAATTCTCTACCGAGAAATAGTGTAGTAGGCTGAATTTATCTCTGTTATTCAGCACTAGAAGTAGCCTAGAAGAGCCTAGAAGCTGTTAGGTTATGTGAAAGACTAATTTTTGCATTAGCTGGTCTCAGGTGATGATCAGACAGATAGTCTACAAGCACTTCGGTAAAGAAAAATGAAACTCTGATGACTATATGATCAGACATCATGCTCTTTCTGCTTGGCTAGTTAACATCCCATTTTCAGTGCATAAATTCTACATCATACCCTTTAAAATGCACTCAAAAGCATGTAACATTCAATCTTCCTTTTCTCCCTCATGTTTATGGGCAATCTTGTTGACTCTAAACAGTTTCTTCCAGCTGAAGTGAAACAAGATCAGTTTAGAGTGCAAAATGCAATGTGGTTCCAGTGGTTCATCAGAGAAGTGTTTTATAACTCACTCGTGGCCAGAGTTGTCTATGTTGGGTTCTGCCATCAGCATGAACCTGTGTTTTGCACGCACATTTTATAGCACAGGTTTGGAAGCTTAGATTTAGGGTTTTGGTATCTCATTAAGTTTCTTGTGTGCAAGTGAAAGCCCATTTATGCTCCCAACAGGTGGTCCTTGTTTTTCTGAATGGGTAACTCAGCTGAACAACAGCAATAAAAAGCCAAACCACATAATTCTGTAGTCCTAACCTCCAAACAGATACACCCTATTATTTTCAAATTTAATGCTCTTTAAAATGAGGCTGTAAGTCTTGCAATATCAAAGAAAACAACAGTGAAAGTCCCCAGGCCTTGGAGTGCTGTCACCTGCATTGGCATGCACATGCTTTTTTTAGCCTTACTGGGCAGCTAATTGGGTCCAGACTGGAAAATGTCTGTCTGTAAGGCGCCATTCTCCACTTCTTGCACATTTAATGAAGGATGACATTTAATTACTTTCAAATAATCTTTCTTTTGACTTTTAACTTTCTTTTCTAAGCAAAATTAAGCAACCAAAAAAAGTTTAAAAATGGGATGAGCAAGAGATAGCTATGAAAACAGTCAAAAACTGAAACACTAATACAATAAATAATATCATAAATAAAATGAAGCTGTGTAATCCAAAGACAATGAACCGTAAGTAAAAATTAAAAAACCTCTACCTTATCACCACTTCATGAATATTCTCACCTGGTGTAGATATCTCACATGTATGTGACTGTATCTTCAACCTTTGTAATTATACAGTCCTGAATCACTCCAACTTGAGGATCTAGATCATGGTCTTCTTAATTCTCTAATCACTATTTTTTTTCCTGTATAGAAAGATAGTGTACTAATTATGTTGGATGCAAAGACTGAAAATATAGTGTTTTGGAGTTGAAAAATGAAATGCAGCCCTTGCCCGCTCACTCCATCGTGCTACATTTTGCTTATCCTGCGCTTCTGTATCTGTTTTCCTATCATTTGGGCTGATTAACTGAAAAAGAGTGAAGGAACAAAAATGCATCTGACTTATTTATTTATTTTTTTTCAAGCAGAAAATACATTGGTGGTAGAATTTCTGTTTGAACAAAATGGAAAAGAGCTGGTACGATCTTGATGCACTAAGGAGAAGTTAAATATAGAATGTGTATGCTAACGATTAGGAGGCGCTGATTAGCGTCATACTTTTATTTCACACAAAGTTGTGTGAACCTTTCATAACAAAACTTGTAAGAAAGTAGATTTCACCTCATTTATGCATTTGTTTTTTAAAGGGAAACAGCAGTTTGCCTAAGTCAAACTAACTTTCAGCACATTTCATGGACTTGCCAGGCAGAGCAGGTTTCTTTGGAATCACTTCTTCCCCCTCTTCAACATCACCCCAGTCCCTGCCACCAGCCCGACTGCTGAACGTTACAGTATGTACCTATGAATATATGCACCTTTAGACTAAGCGGTCTGAATGTTGCTCAGGTCTCCATCAGCCCCTTGGGGTATATGTAGATGACTTGGTAAATGGCCTTTAGCAGTCATCAGAAGGCTGAGCTGATTGGTAGCTCTGGAACAGTCAGGGAGAAGTATCAAAATAATTCAAGGAAATAAACCATTGGGTTGCTGAGGGAAATGGAAAGCCATTTCCATTCAGAAAGTTATCTGACAAAGGTGGGCTTTTGAAATAGCTCTTTTTGGCATACAGAGTAAAATTGCCATCTTAGCTCTACTTTGTCCTCACTTTATGCCTGCTCAAGCTGAGTTTGTTTTTGTAATGGCAGGGAAAGGCTTTTCAGAAGCAGGTATGAGAGTTAGCTGGAGTAGCTGAGGCAAGGAATTCCTCTCCTTGAGCTTAAGTGGGCAACTGGTTCATTAATGGGGATTTTAGTTTAAATGTGTGGCTCTGCATTCTTGTTTATGCTGTGCTGAAGATCCTGTTAATGTTTTTGTGGTGGATAATTTAATTTGACAAAGTGCTGCAGATTCATCTGTATGTATGAATTTACAAGTACAGAGTGGGAAGCATAAAAAAATAATACAGAACTGAACATGCAGTGTCACAGTACACAAATTAGAACATTCAGCCGTTCAAAAATGCCAGGATAGGTAATTTCTCTTACTAGCCGTTATTTGTAAAGCTTTCGCATTTGTCCATGGCAATAAACATCAGGACACTGAACTCACAGAGAACAGATTAAACTTCATTTCAAAAACTTGGTTGCATGAGAAAGGAGAATATATTGCTTATACTTAGCCAGTATTGTGACTATGCAACCTGTTGACAACATCTGAGCTTTCTGTTCCAACATTTGCTGTGTGGTTGAGTATAATGGAGTCTTCCTCTAATACCCATCTATGGGCTGTTAGTATTTGTATGAAAGGTCAGAGTGAAATGCTGCTGCACCCAAATCCTTGGTAACACCCACCAAGTTTTAAGAGATACTGGTTACTGTGGTTTTATAAGTCACTTTATGCTCTCTCTAGTTTTTGGAATACACTGTAATTCTCGAGAACTTACCTGACACCTGAAGAAAAAAGGCATAAAGAAAACATAAACAGTTGTGAAGGTTTGGTTGGTGGTTTGTTGGTTTTGGTTGGTTGGTTGGTTTTGTTTGTTTGTTTTTAATTTGGGGATTCCACTATTTCTTTCCTGAAACATTTTCATGAGTATGATGATATCATCTGAAGAAGAAGCAGAGAAAAAGTTCACACCATGATTAGTTTCTTTTTCTTTTAGGTTCTCAGATAAATGAAATTTCTTCAGGTTCATTGTCTTAATTAATTGGTCCTATTGAGTTTACTCATCTTCAAATGTCACTTCTGATTCCTCCATCCTATGGCTGCTGGTTGGTCTTGGAGATCTGTCCTTCTCAGCTGGACTTTATAGCTTTCTTCTACTATTTGATATGTTTCAATCTGCTGTCTCTTCACGTCTGATTAATTTAACAAGTATCTCACCTCCTGAAAGGAGGAGGAGAGATATGCTGGTTCATATCCATTCTAAATTAATGGTGCAACTAGGCATGCTGGTTTACAATAATTACTAGAAATCAATAAATCAATACACATTGGATGTCTGTGCTTCACATTCCAGTAATCAATACAATAATGTTATTATTTCTTACCTTAAAGAGCATAGAAGTTGAATTAAATTCTGAAAGGATTACTACAGATTTTGAGTAAGATGTATCCACTTATCAACAACAGAAAAAAATTACATTAAGTTGTCTGTCAAGCATAAGAATTACCTTACAGTGGAACTTGGAGTGGCTTCTTATATCTTACCAGATTTCGGGAGTCACTTTCTACTTCTTATATAAAAACTGTTGGGTTTTTTTTTCCACATCTGAGCACATATTTAAATGAGTGACATGAAGCCAAATGGAAGGTACAAGCTGGTGACTGGAGAACCATTAGCACTGCCCCCAGACTCTAGCTTGGTCTGAGGGATGCCTTGCATTCAGCATTTATAAATACCAGCATTGAATCTCATAGCTACCATGTGTTTATGACAGATATAGAAGTTTACCTGTAGGTTATGAATTGTGAGCTTAGAGGTAATAATACAGCAATAAAATACACTTCCTTCAGTAAAACACTTGGGTTATTACTAACCTCAGAAAATAAAAATAGGATAAAAATGTATGTATGTATGACATAAATATTTCAGTGCCTGCCCTATATTCTTCTATAATAAACAAAAAACAATCCTAAAATAAAGACCACAGATCTGGCTCTTATGTGAAGTACATGTTTCCCCTCTACACTGCGCTGGATCTAACTGTTCACTGTAGAGGAGAGAAGAAATACGACAAAAAGAATCAACAGAAAGACCTTGAAAATCTTAATCTATTTTTCCTTTCTCAGTACAAAATTTCTTTAAAGACAGGAAGGATGCTACTGAAATACAAAATGAACCATAAAGCTAGGCAGTGCTGCTTGATCTTGTTTTGATTCAGATCCATGCAAAACAAGTTATTATAAAGCTACTTATATATATACACACATAGATAATTATTAATGCTTACTGTATTAAAATATATATATAATCTTAGTTTGATAAGGGACTAAGGGGACAAATATGACAATGTTCATACGGAAAATAGGAGAAAATTTCTGTTAAAAAATGCAAAGCATACAAAACATTACAGCACAATTTTTGTTAGTTTGGTCACAGAATTGCTGTAAATAGATGAACAATATATCAGTGCTGTAGACTTTGGTAAATACAAGTAGTGCCTAGGTGCCTGTAATAGATGTTCAGACCTCAGATAGCTTGGTAGCTATTACAATTAGTAATCCAAGTGATATTAAAACCTAGAAATTTTACCTTTTATTTTTCCTTCAGCCTTCATTCGACACAGGTGGGAGAGAACCTAATACTTTTGGCACAGCAATATAAAAATGTTTTTAAATTTCAGTAGTATTTTGTCCCTATTTTCTCATAGAAATTTTATTACCTTTTCATTTCTGCATTGTGATCAAAGGTACTTCCTTTCATTTAGTCACAGACTATGGCTATGCAATGAGAGGCAATCTTCACTTTGATATACTAGTTGACATATTAGTTTATTTGGCTACATACTACAAGGTTGTCTACCTTGAGGGGTCTTTAAAAATCTCATCTAAATAAGGAGTATTCACTGAAATTATTTAGAAATTACTATGTGCACTTATCTGCATGAATATTTTCTACAGATTTTACTGATGTTTCAGGCTTAGGGTGTTAAATTGGACTGTAACAATAAAAGCATCCCCTATTATTATTGCTTGACTATGCAATGGACAAAAATTCCTATTATAATTCTTAAAAATTTGAAGGTTTTTCTTCAGAGTAGCAGTCATGTGTCATTCCCTCCCCCACCCCACTCCCCAGTTCCCTGACTTGCTCTTTCTCATTTTTACTTCTGATTCCTTCAGTCTTCAGTTGCTTTGAGTAGAAAAAGTAAAACTTGCTATATAATATTTTAATTTGTAGTACTACTCAGATTGCCTGCCCTGTTATTTGCTGGCCCAGCTTTTACACTGCTTAGAAGAAGATATAGTGGAAAGTTTTTTGGCAACATCCTACCAAGACATTCAACCCTTTTTATAACTAGAACATGTTAATTTTTGTTGTTTTCTTCAGTTTCAATGTATGAATTTTAGCTTCTCTTGATTCTGAGAGATTTCACATTGATGCATTAATCATTTTATATTCCATAATTTCTCAGATATTAAAGTTAAAATGTATCTTTTAAGAAATACGTTGTAAATTACTTTTGGTAGTTTGCTAGGGGACACTGATAACGTTCCTCCTATGCAAAGTTGTGTAGAAATAAAACTAGTAAAATAGCTTCATATTCATCTAAGCTCACAGTATTTTTATTTAGGCATACTAAGTAAAAATAAAGTTTGAAGGAGGGTAGTTGATGATATTTAGGGTCTTTTTCTTTAATTGTGAAAGAATTTAGGAGCTCAAATAAGTCACCTGAGTATTGTTTATACTTTTACTAGGATGTGACCAATGTTCCACTGATTTTTTTCTTGATTTATCTGCCCCATACAGATGCATAATGTTTAATACATTGCAGACCCAGGCTCTGCTGTCCAGTTTGCCTCTAAGGAAGGTGTAGAACGCAGTAAAAATAGCACTATTCCATTTTATAAATTGTTAGGAGAACACAAAACAAAGAACTGTCACAAAGACTTTTACTTCCCTACAGTGAGAGAAAATCTATAGTATCTTTTTCTTCAGGACTGTACCGACAGGGCTGGAGGTGCAACCAAAGACAGACAAGATTTGAGCAACAGGTCCATAACGTTGTATCCTCCTCTGTCTGCATATTGCAGATTCTCAACAGGTTGTTCAAACATGGTCAGACTGGACAAAAGTTTTCACTTCCTTTCCATGTGCTTGTTAGTGGCTGTTTGCAAATGCACATTTGTAATATAACATTGAATCTCTGAAATATATATATATAATCTCTCAAAAAACCCCACGAACCACCAGCAACCCGCCCCCCTCCCCCTCCAACCAAAATGATATATTTTAATGGCATAAATGCACCTACAATTGGATATATCCATCAGGGTCAAATATCTTTCACATGCTTAGACATGGCCTCTATTTGCTCTAATAACAACATAATTCAGCTTCGTAATAGGTAAGCATCATAGTTAGGATATGTCATTATTTTTGTGCATTGTAGAATTATTGAAGGAAAACATTTTCTAGCATACAGATACAACTGCTGCAGTTACATTGAGCTATATCAACATGTATATTGAGCTGCTTCTAATTCACTTTGGGGAAAGTTAGTTATATATATATATATTTATTTTTTTATTCCACAGGTATTTTAAATACTTAACTGCTGTTCCCAGAACTTAGGTAAGATATATTCTACAGGTAAGATACTCTATTACATAAGATATATGCATTCTGAGCAACCTATCTAGTGAAAGATGTCCATACTCACATCAGGGGTGTTGGAGTAGATGATCTTTAAAGGTCCTTTNACTCAGATTGCCTGCCCTGTTATTTGCTGGCCCAGCTTTTACACTGCTTAGAAGAAGATATAGTGGAAAGTTTTTTGGCAACATCCTACCAAGACATTCAACCCTTTTTATAACTAGAACATGTTAATTTTTGTTGTTTTCTTCAGTTTCAATGTATGAATTTTAGCTTCTCTTGATTCTGAGAGATTTCACATTGATGCATTAATCATTTTATATTCCATAATTTCTCAGATATTAAAGTTAAAATGTATCTTTTAAGAAATACGTTGTAAATTACTTTTGGTAGTTTGCTAGGGGACACTGATAACGTTCCTCCTATGCAAAGTTGTGTAGAAATAAAACTAGTAAAATAGCTTCATATTCATCTAAGCTCACAGTATTTTTATTTAGGCATACTAAGTAAAAATAAAGTTTGAAGGAGGGTAGTTGATGATATTTAGGGTCTTTTTCTTTAATTGTGAAAGAATTTAGGAGCTCAAATAAGTCACCTGAGTATTGTTTATACTTTTACTAGGATGTGACCAATGTTCCACTGATTTTTTTCTTGATTTATCTGCCCCATACAGATGCATAATGTTTAATACATTGCAGACCCAGGCTCTGCTGTCCAGTTTGCCTCTAAGGAAGGTGTAGAACGCAGTAAAAATAGCACTATTCCATTTTATAAATTGTTAGGAGAACACAAAACAAAGAACTGTCACAAAGACTTTTACTTCCCTACAGTGAGAGAAAATCTATAGTATCTTTTTCTTCAGGACTGTACCGACAGGGCTGGAGGTGCAACCAAAGACAGACAAGATTTGAGCAACAGGTCCATAACGTTGTATCCTCCTCTGTCTGCATATTGCAGATTCTCAACAGGTTGTTCAAACATGGTCAGACTGGACAAAAGTTTTCACTTCCTTTCCATGTGCTTGTTAGTGGCTGTTTGCAAATGCACATTTGTAATATAACATTGAATCTCTGAAATATATATATATAATCTCTCAAAAAACCCCACGAACCACCAGCAACCCGCCCCCCTCCCCCTCCAACCAAAATGATATATTTTAATGGCATAAATGCACCTACAATTGGATATATCCATCAGGGTCAAATATCTTTCACATGCTTAGACATGGCCTCTATTTGCTCTAATAACAACATAATTCAGCTTCGTAATAGGTAAGCATCATAGTTAGGATATGTCATTATTTTTGTGCATTGTAGAATTATTGAAGGAAAACATTTTCTAGCATACAGATACAACTGCTGCAGTTACATTGAGCTATATCAACATGTATATTGAGCTGCTTCTAATTCACTTTGGGGAAAGTTAGTTATATATAGATATATTTATTTTTTTATTCCACAGGTATTTTAAATACTTAACTGCTGTTCCCAGAACTTAGGTAAGATATATTCTACAGGTAAGATACTCTATTACATAAGATATATGCATTCTGAGCAACCTATCTAGTGAAAGATGTCCATACTCACATCAGGGGTGTTGGAGTAGATGATCTTTAAAGGTCCTTTCCAACCTGAACCATTCTACGATTTACTATTAAGCTCTTCCTCTAGAAGTATATTAAGACCTAATTATAATATTATTCATGATACTGAAAGAACCCCACAACCCTCACTTCCACAAAAATAGAGAATTTTCTTTAGTGAATCTGGAGCCATGAGGCAGAAATCTCTTATGTGCTGTTTGATTGTGGTATCCAGAATCCTGAATGAATCAATGAGTAAAGGACACACATGCAGGTGGATACACGCAGAATTTTTGAATGACAAGACATAGATGATGAATTACACTTCCATCTATTGCCTTCCAAAACCAATCATCCAAAAAAAACGCCCAATATAAACAACAACAACAAAAGGCTTATATGGAATCAAGTTTCATTAAGAAACAAGTTTTCCACTAAATATCACTATGAAAAAGAAGTTTAACAAATTCTCTTCACATGCAACACACCGCTAAGTCAGGGTGCCACTGCATGAAGGGTTAACATGTTTAGTAATCTTGCAAAATAACACACAGGATGAAATGTGCTGTTGTCATTGATGATTTGGTTGTCAGCTTTTTTTTTTTTTTGGATACAACTAGGCATGCTTCATGTATTTCAAGCCCTACATAAGAGAGCTACAGCATGCTACAAAATATTTTTTCATTAACTGAGCTCTTTAAGATGGAAGAAAGTTCTTCCCAGAAAGAATAAAACCCTGTGGGTTATAAATGGATCAAAAAGAATTATATTTTTTTATTTATACTCCAGAAATGTAAGCAAGTGAATGAAATGGTTTCATATACATTTTTACATCCATCAGCAGTGAAAACACTGTTCATACATCAATTCTATAGTAAAATGTACATCCCTTTTTGCTAAATATGCCAAATTTAATGGACAAAACCCTTCCATAGTGATTTGAACTCTTGAAATAGAAAGGGCAAAATGGGCTACTGGTTAATAGGTTTAGAGCAATAATAAAGCTACCCTTCCAAAATGCACATTAATATTAGAGCGTGTAAGCAAAATAATAATAAAAAAATCCAAATATGAATGCCTAATTTGAGGAAATTTGTAAATCAGGCTACAGGGAACCCAGGACATTTGAGTCCAGGCTGGTTTATACTAAGTGCATGCAGTTCAGTAGCTCTGATCCTAGCTGACTGTGCTTAGATTCCCTAATCACAATGAAATGCATTCTTACAAAGTTAATCAGCTGTAGACAGAGAATGCTGATGACAGTTTCCCTGTATCTGCTTTATCTAAAGAAAACCTAGTTAGTGGTAATTCTACCAAATACTTGTAACATTCACATGAAACTTTAATTGATTTTGAAACAGTACAACTGTGCCATGAATTCAACCACACAGAATATAAGCTTTAAGCCCACTAGGTTTAAGCAATTGTGACTTTGTAGACTAAAACTATGTAAAATAAAATCTGATAACTCCCTGGTGTTAGAGGTAGACAGTTTTCTTTCAAATCCTACGTTTGGTCCTTTATTTTATTCAGCAGTGAAAGCCATGAATACAGAACGAATAACAGCTCTTACAATTCTCAACCATGACTTCTAACGTCAGAGAATTCAAGGTATGAACACAGTACACAGTAATGAAAAGTATCAAAAATTAGTTTACCTCAAAAAAGATAAATAAAACAGGTATATCCCACCAATACATAAACAGATGTTTGTGCTACAGTTAAAATTTGCTGTATACAAAAGATCATAATCCCCGTCCTCGGCTTATGATAGAAGCAAGAATACATGAGCCATTTAAATTGTCAGACATTATGCTTTATAAGGTATGCACAGAAGTTCAAGCAATAAATACATACATTAGTTCAAAGCCTTACAATAGCTACGCAAAGCAGATGCAGAAAAGCAGATTTGCTATTACTAGCAAGCAATGATATAAGAGTAAAAATTCATGAAATGCATTAAAGCAACATTTTTCTTAGAAAAAGTCTGGTCATTTATGGGTCCACCAACATTTTTACATAATATGCACAATTATCAAAATACAGACCAAGCATCTCAGAAAACTCCAAAAAACCTAAAATCTATTTTCAAAGCAATTGCAGTTTTGGAGGTTTTTCTGGTATAATGTGCAAGCAGCTATTTTTTTTTTTTTTAAATTGTATTTATATAAAACCCATGCAAAACTCTACAGGTATATGCATTCTGTGGCTGAGACTTCCTTTCAAAAGTTTTGTAACTGAGGTATGCATACTTTTGCATTGTAGTCTTAGGCCACCTTCCTGATGGTACAATTACCGCGTTTACTTCCAGTCCATCAAAGTCTCTTGAACGTGCACTTGAAACACCCATCATTCCCTTTCAGGTAATTCCCCCATCAGAATCTTAGACGACTGATTGACTGAAAACAATCGCTTACAAGGTGAATCCTTCTCTCGATGTAATTACTGTAAACGTTCTGTTGATCATGACCCAAAGACAAACATAATGAAAAGTAGCAGTTACTGTGACGTTCTCACAATTCATGCAATCTGCCATAATTGTTCTAATTTCTTTTATGTTTTTGTTTTCTTTCTTTCTTTTTTTTTTTTTTTTTTTTTTTTTTTTTTT
>VWZY01002112.1:421823-423479 GCA_013399075.1 Chloroceryle aenea | reverse complement strand
TTCTTTTTCTTTTGCAGAGGTAGAAGCTTTCAGAAAGCCTTTTGGGTAAGTGGGAAAACCCTTTCGAAAGCCGTTATGTCCTTTTATTTGGCGTGATAGATGACTGTGTATATCTTTAAGTCTATTTGCTGACTTCAGCAAAGAATAAATGATGAGCTTAGTTTGCAAGAACCAGGACCATCACATGGAACTGGTCCATATGTTAAGCTCTAGCAGCCACCTTCTGTCAAAAACTGTTTGTAAAGCAATAACCATAATCAGGTTATGAGGTCCCTTGGTTGGGGGAAAAAGTATTATCAAGACTTGGCACAGCACATGAAAAGCAACACGTAAAGTTTCTAGGTTTTAAGCAAACATCTGACTATGCTATTTTCAACTACACCATAACGCATTATCATATTTTTGGGTTTGGAGTTGTCAAGAAAACCAGCATTCCAACAATTTGGCCTGTGCAAGTCTTCCAAAGGGAGTGTATTGTTAGTGTTAATATCCCGTATAAGCAGAGGCAGAATTATATGTAACTTTGGTTTGACTGAAAATAAATACCATGGACTACAATTGCTATATCTTTGCTTTCAGTGTAAAAACTCACCTAGATCACTTTAAATCAATATGAAATTAATTTTTGGCTTTACTAGACCTTTTATGTTTGGTTCCTACTTTTTTTTTTTTTCATTATAACTTAAGACTATAAAAAATAGTACACAACAAAGATTAAGACCATACAAGACATCTTCTAACAACATGTATTCACCACAGAAAAAAACAGACTGAATGGGAAAAAATAAAACATAATGTATTATATATAACAATATGCAATCTGCATTTGCATCAAGTACATAATTATTTTGGTCAGTGATCCACATTTGTTGCTTTCTATCATAACTTTCACTGCAGACTTTGTTCCCACCTCTGTCTTAAATGAAAGCAAATCTTCACTGCATTTAGATTGACTTTTGGCCTCAGAAGATTACACTGTGACTGAATTGACTTTTTTCATATTTGTTTCTTTGTATAGGGCTAAATGAAAAGATCCCAGAGGTCATCAGAAAACAGCAGGTAGTTCATGGAAAGGTTCCTTTGTACTAATTAAAGTTACAGAAGGCTGACCAAAGCATGTGGCTGCTTCTGTCGTTGAGCTATTGGCCATTGTTAGAGTTGGCTTTGGTTTGCAGCTGTAGCCTTTGACTGTGTTTGCAGGTAGACAAAGCTTTATCACAAGGAGGTAAAGAGTACAGTTGTAAGATATATGCAGATATGCAAATGTTTCTATGGTGCTTGCACAGACAATGTTAGCTTAGGATTGCACTTTACATCTTAACACTAACAGCACAGACTGGAAGCCTAAAGGTTTTTAGATGGTTGCAACAGTCTAATTACTGTGGTTTGTAATAACTAACTTATGTCATTTACAGTTGGTGGCACCAACATAAAAAACTAATGTTCTGTTGTTTAAAATTCAGCTAGATACAAGCAGTGACACTAATTTCTGATACTACTCCTGTGCAAATTAAAAACAATAGCAACAAGTTGAACTTGACCAGCAATTGTTTCTAACATTACAACTACTGTATGCTGGAAATTCACATTAATGAAACTAACACTATTTTTGGCAGTATATGAGGCCCATTTGCTTTCTACAGAACATGTATCCTC
>VWZY01002112.1:399323-416823 GCA_013399075.1 Chloroceryle aenea | reverse complement strand
TGTGGTCATTTAGAAAATGACTTTCACTTTTACCAGTGAAAAACATTAGAACAGGACCTTCTGAAAGGGGGACAAAATCCATTCATTCCTTTTTGAGGTAATAAAAGTAATTGTGAGCCTTGAGATTTAAGGGATCTTTGATAAGGTTGGGGTTTTTTTTCTTCTTTTTTTTTTTAAACATTGGTATGTGTTGACGAGAACTTCTGAACTCCATTTAAGCTTCCAATTTCAGATATTTTGTACAGAATTATGACTAAGTCTTTGATGGAAGTCTTCTATGTTTTTAATCATGACATATTGCCATGTTAATTGCTTCCAGATGATGTAACACTATAATTACAATATTCTGTCCCTCATGTTGCTCCCAAGAAATTGTGTTTTGTGCACCAGTATGCCTAGCATATTCCTTCACCTGTGGTGTCCCTCCAAGGTCTGTACTGGGATTAATACCATTTAACATCTTCATCAATGACATAGCCAGTGGGATTGAGTTTGCAGCAAGTTTGCAGATGATACCAAGCTGAGTGGTGCAGTTGAGTCAGTGGAGAGAAGGGAGGCCGTGCAGGGGAACCTTGACACTCCTGAAGAGTGGGCCCACATAAACCTCATTAAGTTCAATAAGGTCAAGCATAAAGTCCTGTACCTGGGTCAGGGCACCCCCAATACAAGCTGGGGGATGAAGGGATTGAGAAAAGCCCTGGGGAGAAGGACTTGGTGATAAAAAAAATTAGACATGAGCTGCTAACGTAGACTTGCCACCCAGAAAGCCAACTGTATCCTGGACTCCATAAAAAGAAACGTGACCAGAAGGTTGAGAGAGGCGATTNGGCGATTCTTCTCTGCTCTGCTCTCATGAGATCCTGTGAGTACTGCGTCCAACTCTGGGGTCCCTAGTACAAGACAGACAGTGAGGGACCTATTACAGTTGGTCCAGTGAAGGGCCACAAAAATGGTCAGAGGGCTGGAATACCTCTCCTATGAAGAAAGGCTGAGAGACTTGGGGTTGTTCAGCCTGGAGAAGAGAAGGCTCCAGGGAGACCTTACTGCAGCCCTTCAATAAGACTTAAAGGGGGCTTATAAGAAACATGGAGACTTTTTACTGAGGCTTGAAATGACAGAACAAGGGACAACATTTTATAAATGGAGGAGGGTAGGTTTAGATTGAACAAAAGGAAGAAATCTTTTACAGTGAGGGTGGTGAGACACTGGGACAGGTCACCCAGAAAACCTATAGATGTCTCATCACCAGAAGTGTGCCAAGTCAGGTTGGATGGGGCATCCTGATCTAATGATCTGATCCTGATCAGCATCCTGATCTAATGAAAGATATCCTTGCCCAGGGCAGGGGGGTTGGATCAGATGATCTTTAAAAGCTTCTTCCATCCCAAACCATTCTATGATCTCTCACTATGCTTTTCTTTCCATGCTTAAAAAATTCTGACTACAGAAGTTTTACTTTTCGCTGAGTTCAGTTCCTCTAAGGGTGGTGTCCAGGTTGGTTTTATTACATTTCTGTGGTTGGAGTGCAGCCACTGTATAAAGGAGGAGGGGATAACAAAAATTATACATTAAAAATGCACTACACAGTAAGATACCAGCTACTCTTGTGCTGTAATTTTTTTACTATTAAGGACCTCTTTTTTCACAAGGACAGTTCAAAGATCGATGAATAATCAGTAGAAGAGTTAATAGCTTAAGAGACCAATCAGGATACAAAAAAATCATTTTTGTCAACTCTATCCCAGATCAACACTAACTCAATACCAAAATCAGGCATTCAGTTGTCTGTGCAAAAATAAATTTCATAGGCTTTTTTGCCAGCAGCTTAAGAATAAAGCTTGTAGAAAATACTACCATACAAACACTTCTTTCTGGAAGTGTAAGCACAAGAAACAACATGTAAACTCTTGAAACTAACATTTCTCTTAGCTGTAGAGCTGAGTTTTTTGAAATCAAAGGGTGAAAGTTGAGACATGGGCATGTTGGTTAGATATGGAAAGGATCTTACTTTTATAGTATTTTACGTATGTTTTGAGGAGAAAGCAACTATACCAAATCTATAAGAAAACCAAACCCCTTTTTTTTTTCCCTTTGCCATAAGCAAACCAAGATTTGAACACCCATCTTTTAAACAGCTGAATCTATTCTTACCTTGAAGATTTTCAGTATAGTATGATACATCTCAAAATACTTACTGCACATAGAAAGCAAAACATTCACATTGGCTTTTGTACATAATTAATATTAAAATACGTATGTGTGTGTTTCAGTAAATAGGTATATATTTAAATGTATTTATTAGCGACATTCTACACTACCAGTATCTAGTGCTGAATATTTAAACATAAATTCTGCAGCAATATTTATATAAACCATGTCCTTTTAGTAATAACTATGTTACTCAAATCCTAACAATGGTTCATAGCTCAGTGATTTCTGACTTCTGATCAAAACTTACTTATCTACGCACAGCTGTATTTTAACAGAGATGACTATGGCTCCTTGAAGGACCAATCCTGGGTTCAGAATTAGTCTGAATTTTTATTAATGACATGGAAAATAGAATAGAGTATGGTTATTAACTTCACAGATGTCAACAAAATGGGAGGTAATGCAAGCAGACTGGTGAAGATGGTATTTCAATCACCTTTACAATTGGTGGATCTACTGTTGCAAAAGAAAATTTTCCTTGCACCCCAGCACTTTCAAAATGAAACTCCCTGGGAGACACCTTTGTAATATAAATGAAGCATTCTAATAACTCACAGAGCTGTCTGCTCATCTCAATACATTACTTCTTCCTTGCTTATAGATCACTGAACATGAAGTTCCTCTGTGTCTGACTCAAACATTCACTCTGACACATGCTTTACGTGGAGATTTTTCTCCCATTCCTGCAACTGGCAACCTACAACTTCCCATTCTCGTGTTCTCAAATGTATCCTATATCCTTAAAGACCTCGCTGTTTATAAACATTCAATTGGAACAACTGCCAGGTGCTAGGAGACAGGTAGCAGTTGCTGGACACTTGCAGAGGTCTCATGAAGACTGTTTGTAGGCTGCTGGATGAGAGTTTTGAGGCATCAAAGGAAAAATAAAAAGAACAGGCAGCTGAGGGATAAATATCTACTAGGAAGGAATGGATAAAGTAACTTCCAAACATTTAGAGATGAAGCTAAATTCCCAAAGCCTGCAATAACTCATCTGATAGAAAGTGAACTTGTCGTCTGAGTTTTGCACAAGATAAGCCTGATCCTGCCTTGGGAAAACTTGTTTAGTATAACAGCTACTAAAATCCTGCTAAAATCTAGGCAGCAGCAACAAAACAAGTGTTACATTCAACTTTTAAACATTAGAACGTGTGCTGTTGCTGACAAGAAAACAACCAGATCCTATAACCAAGTACATGATTTCTTAATTTAACTGAATTGAGCTGGTGTCAACAAGGAGAAAAAGAACTTGATATAATATTCTCAATTATGGATAGCATGTTTTCTACAGAGCTTTCATGTCACATCAGCTTTAATGTAAGGGGATACTGAATCCAGAAGAACAGCAGTGAGAATGCAGGACAACAAAATATAAATAATTACAATAAACAAGGTCTGGATTTAGTTAGTAGAAACAGTGTTCATCCCAGGCTTTGACTAGAAAACAAAATTTTCTTTGGAAACATATATGAAGTCAGCCAACGCCTTTTATAACCATCAGCACTGAGTTACTACAGAGACCCTTCTCTTCTTTCAAACCAAATATTTAACAAGTTAAATTTCCCTATATTTCTTTCATCCAATTCTATGGAAGNTAAATATTCCTTATCATAAAGAGAAGGAAAAAAAAAAAAAAAAAAAAGAGCTACTTTCTCATTTGTATATGTAAAAAATGACAATACTATGTATACATTAAAAAAAAAAAAAAGCAGCAAGGTGTTCAGTTTAAATTCTGAGAGCTGCTAGGGAAGTGCTACTACCCCTCCACCTCCAGGGTTCCCAGCAGAACGAATTCTACAGATTAGATCCGGATCCTTTAAACACTGTTGCCCAAATCCATCCAAAATCTTGAATGTTCTTCTAAGATCACTTAAGGGAAATTGCTGTGGAATATCACGATAGAGAGATACACTGTCTCAGACAGTTAAGTCAATGTAATGACTGGCACTGAAAAGACTTTGCTCTTGGCTTTCTATTGAAGAGGTGGTAGATGTTGAGAGAGAAAAGCTGCCAAGGTCAATGTGCTTACTGTGAGCTTTATAGCCAAGTGTATGGTTTGCAGCAAGTCATGTAATTTTTTAAGATTTTTCAGTGCATTTTTATTCCACACAAGGGTTGCAGTCATCAGTCTAAAAACATGAAAAGTGTGATTACTTTTTTCTGTGTTGTGGCTCAAGTATTTTGTATTGCTATGGTGACTTAGGCACCTGGTAACACTAGGGAGCTTTTTACTTCGGTATTCAGTGGCACAAAGGCCAATAAATTAGATCATGTCTTGAAGTCCCTCCCAGGTTTATTTTCCATGAGACTTTAATTTTGATACTACTGACTCACTAGGTTTCCTAGTGACTTCACAAAGAACTATATAAGGATGACGAATTTTCTGGAACTCGACTGAAGAAAGTTTTCTCAAGGGAATCTTTGGGAATGAATGATTTCTGAGCCATATGTGGTATGACAACCTATGTAGCTTGCCTATTACAGTAATAAAGATTTTTAGAACCAAAATAAAAAAATAATAAAAAAATAAAGTAGTTCCCAAACAATTTTAACCATCTCCCAAACCAAAAGATGTAGTTTGACCCTTTCTTCCTCACAATTCTGTAGACAGCCTTAAACCT
The DNA here is from genome assembly GCA_013399075.1 of Chloroceryle aenea. Classification (NCBI taxonomy): domain Eukaryota; kingdom Metazoa; phylum Chordata; class Aves; order Coraciiformes; family Cerylidae; genus Chloroceryle; species Chloroceryle aenea. The sequence continues at coordinate 411,991 of VWZY01002112.1, read as the reverse complement.
ACAAGCAATACATCTTCAAAACAATTTGTTAGTCTGTAGGTATTTTTCCAAGTGTACTGTTTCTCCACTAGCTTTACTTCCATTACATACATGTTGCAGTATAGAAAAAAAAAACACAGACCATAAAGTTATATTTGTGTAACACAGTATTTTTTACAGAACTTCACATTTCCAGTGTAACTTTTAATGTTAGACAGCTGCAATTTTTATTTACATTTTTATTTATTATCCACACTACTCTGACTTCTTTCATGCTGTAGGTATCCTGAACTACAAGTGCAATCGTGATGCAGCTACACAAAGTGTTCCATGTATACTGTGGGAGAAGATATTAATGAGATCCACAGCTATGGAACTGTTCAGACTGTGTAAGTCTAAAAATTTTTGTGTCCATGTCAGCAAGGCAAGCTACTAAAGCACAAAGAATACTTTGGTCAAACTAAACCTTTCTGTATATTTCTGTATTTTAGTATTTGAAAAACATTTGTAATCTTTGTTTTTACCTGAAGCATCATGGCTTTCCAAAAACTGTTCTGTTGACATCTAACAATATATGAAATATTTTCCTAGCTTAACCTTTTGAAACATGTATTATTTACAACTTCTATTTCTGTCTGACCTAATATTTTTAAAGCCGTGACTTCTGTTATGCTTTCTACAAAAATATTTTTCACCAGATATTATTTACTAAAATGATAATCACTATATTACAGACGTAGTAACTGACCTGTTTGGTTGGTTTGGGATTTTTTTTTTCCATTTTTCTTTTTAGTACATCTGGACTAGTACTTCCTTGGGAAAAGTATCTCATCTTGCCAGTACAGTTCTAGGTCTGTAGCATATCCCATAGCAGTTTAAAAAGAAAAGCTCTCCTTTCCAATCCACTGTTTCAGACCTAAATTTTTTGTATTTATGCTTTGCTAGGCAAATGGAGACAAATCCTCAAATCCTACAGTATTTTCAAGATATCTAATTCTATTACTTTGTCTCTTTACAATTTCACGGTATTATAAAAAGTTTATTATTTTTCTTAAGCAGAAGTGAACTGTTTATTGATGTGAATATGTACAGCCATTTAGGGAAATACTAATCCAAATATTGAGAAAGGGAAGAAAGAGTATTAGACGAGTAATTAAATACAAATTCAGTAATGCTACAACTGTCACAGAATCCATTATTATTTTTCCTTGAACATCAGGAATCACATCCCCCATGTATTTATCACATATACTGAAATGCTGAAAAAGTGCAATTATTTCTAGATAAAATAATGCCTATATGCAAATCTCCAGCTTCAAGCAAGAAAGGGAGGATGGTCCTGTTTTCACATATCCCAGTCAGGCAGCTAAGGGTGTGATACCTTACTTCACTAAGGAGAGAATGAAGCTACAACATCCTGGTAGAAGATGACTGGAAATGTGATGCCTACAGAACCACCATTCTTCAGTGAGGGTGTTTCTGGAAGTGCTTTGTCAACCTGCCACTTTCACATTAAACAAACCCTTGCATCCTGGGCCTTCCAAGAGCCATGTTGAGAAAAAAAGGAAAGTAGCAATCTTTTCTTCTCTCAAATGCAACACTAGAGCACAAAAATCACCTTCAAAATATATTTCTTTTCATATTTATCATCTTATCCATTTCAAGTCTACTGGGGTGGAGTTGGGAGTTGCACTGACATGGTGATGGAAAGCAGGGACAACAGCCCTATCTGGCAGGCACTGCTGCAGACTGACAGGAGATAAGAGTGCACTGGAATAATTAGTTAGGCCACTAAAGTTTGTCTTTAGTTCATCATTAGAAGAGACGGTGTAAGATGGAATTAATGACAAATGGTCACAAAGTGCCTCTGGCACATCAAGTGAGGTGTAGGAGCAAGTAAGAATGAACTTTTTTAAGTCTACTGTTGCTTTTACAACCTCCAAGACTAGAGACTTGCTTTCATATTTGTAATATGTGTTGATCAAATTATGAACTGCAAAAAAATGTTCTTGAAACACAACTTGTCTTTTGTGATACCTTAAAAAGATGTAAACTCACTTCTGTTACTTGTAAGACCCATCCCTCCAGTGAGCACCTGATAAGACTTTGCTCGTATCTGTAAAACAATATCCAGAGCATCTTTCTCATGGAGCTTGTTTGCTGAAATGCTAGGATGCTTCTGCTCACTCTCTCAATGCTTTCACTTTACAGAAACCTACTCAAGGATCATAGCTTAAGTTAGGTCACAGGTCTAGGTCAACCTCCTGCCCAAAGGTGGCACAGATACAGTATCAGATCAGGTTGCTCATGGTTTTACCCAGTTGGGTCTTTAAAACCTTCAAGGATGTAGACTACACAACTTCCCTGGCAACTGCCCACTCACTGCCTAACTGTCCTCAAGAGGAAAGATTCTTCTTTCTACCCAGTCCAAATCTCATTTTGACTTATGCCCACTTGTGTCTCAGTTCACCACAATGAGTAGTGAGTATGGATGGCTCCATCTTCTTGCTAATCTCTTCACACACACTGAGTGCCAGGTCACGTAAAAGCCACCTCTTCTCCAATCTGACCAAGATCAGCTCCCTCAGACTCTCCACACAGGGCAATTGCTTCTGATCACCTCACTGGCCTTTTTACTGAACTCGATCCAATTTACTGCATTACTTTCTTATACGCAAGGTGGCAATACTGGACACAGTATTCCAGGCATAGTCTAATGAGTGCTGAAAAGAGATGGATAACAATTTCCCTCAGTTTTTTGACCTTCTGCTGTGCTTAATATGTTGCAGGACATGACTTTCGCAGCTGCCACGAGCCCTTGTTGATTCATGCTTGGCTTTCTCTCTGCCAAGATCTTCAAGGCTTTATCAGCAAAGCAGCTGCCCAGCAATGCCATCCTAGTGTGCATCATTGCAAGAGGATCTTCCTTCCTTAGTGCAAGACATGGCATTTCATAAAGATGACCATCCTCCAGAACACCAATAAAGATGTTAGAAAAGTCCCCGCATATTCTTATGTCCCAGGACAAATCAGAGAACACCCGGGATTTGTAAATAGAAGGCCAATGTAAAAAGCAAGAACAATTGTTAATTGTATTTGAAGATCTAGCATGTACATGGTAGAGGAAAGATATTGTGAGTGCGTATGTATCTCTAATATCAGAGGGGAGGGGGACAGTGGGAAGATGCTGATTGTTATCTGAAAATCTGAACTAACTGAACACATGGTGGTGTTTTACAGGGAAGAATATGCCACAAGCTATACAGGGTGTCTGAAAAGGAGGTAAAAAGGATTAACAAGGCAGTTAAATGCCAAAAATCTGAAAAAGGGGGAACAGGAGGTGATTTTATCTGTATGCTTTGGATTCTAGGGTAGTATAAATTGCAGAAAATATTAAGATATTACAGTTTTATTAACAGGAGAAAAATCCCACACCTTTTTAAAAATCACTTGGAAACAATGGGTATCAGGGCATTCCCATTTAGTCCTGCCACAGAAGATAAAAAGGTTCCAGATTTGCAGACTACTAAGACTGTAAAAATTTTCAAAGATCTAATAAAAGGATTTCAGATCTGGGAGAATTCCTTGTCTTATATAGAAAAATAATGAACTAAAATTGAGAATGGGGCTGTAAACAATCACACGATGGAGACTAGGAGTGCCTGAAGACAGAATAAGGAATGAGGGAAAGCCAAAGACATGAAGACAAATGGTTTCCTGGGATGAAATACACATCTCATTTAAGTCAATGGCAAAATTCCCCTTGACTTCATTAGGGCCATGATTTCACTTGTGAAGTTTATTCACAGCAGAAGGTGTAAGTGAAATACACAATGTATCCGACAAAGCTTGGGGAGAAGGGGGAATTACCAAAGGTGATACATATAGTGAACCATGGATTTTTCTACTAGACAAATGAGGTGGAATAACAAATTCCTGTAAGAAACTTCAAAACTAACTCAGACCAAGATCAGAAGTGAAAGATTCGCCATTAGTAAAACTAGTTAGGTGAATGAAGAACAAAAGATTATTTCACAACACGGAGGCAGGTTGACAGTGAGAATTCTCTAAGATCCTACATTTCACTTCTACTTTGAATATAACTATGAATACCCCCGAAGAAGATCTAAACAGAGGTAACAATACAATATATTTAGATTAGTCATATGTAAAGTTAACTGTGAAGAGTAACAAAGTTGACAATCCATGGCAGATCAGTTTACTGTTGACAAATAAAAGAAAGAAATAACTACCCATATAGAACTACCTACTGTAACCATTTGTAAAATCTGTTATGTGGTACCTGTGCTTAAGAAGCAAAAAACCAGTATGTTAAGACTAACTAGGAGAGCGTAGTGACAGTGAAAATAATATAAAACATGTTTAGGTATTTACAGCAGGACATCACTTAACTCAGTATGTTCAATGCATTTGACCACCTTTTAGCTGTTTCTCATTCATGGCAAAAACAATACAGCAGAATCCAGAAAAAGAGTAAGTGACCTATGTCACAGTAAACATAGCTGTAGGAGGAGACATTAAAATGATAGGAACATTCTGAATTCATTTAATTTAGCCACTGAAGTCAACACAAGAGGAGTATGGACTTGGAGATATGAATAAAAGCGATATACTACAAATATGGAAATAAGGAAACCTGCACCTTAACCATATTTAAGGATCACCCAATTTAATATGGAGTATTTGTGATCATTTTATCACTACCATTATCCCACTACTAAGTTATTCTAAGAATAAAAAGGCACAGAGCTACTGCTAAGAAAATTTTAAATCCTCAGTAAGTTACAAAACTAATGAGTTGTGTTTAATTAAAGATTTTAAATAGGATTAAAATATATAAGCATTCAGTAAATCTGAGATGCCATCTGCCATTACTCTACAGGAAAATGTTTTAACAGATACTGACCCTCCCAACACAGAAGACAGTCAGACATTAATTCACAGAGATTATCATAGTATCATCAAAGTTGGAAAAGACCACTGAGTCCAATCATTAACTCTCCTCTACCAAGTCCACCACTAAGCCATATCCCCAAGCACCACATCTATATGGCTTTTAAACACAACCAGGAATAGCGACTGAAACACATTCCCGGGCAGCAACTCAGAAGAAAACCTCACTTTTCTCCTTTCTGTGCTATAGGCACTTCTCAACTCAGGGATGATTTTGTGCTGCGTTTGATGCTTCTTGCCCTACCAGTTTGATCCTGCCCACTCACATCAAGATAAAAAAAACATTTCACTTTAAATTAGGGACAGCTGAAACATGCGGTTTCTGTTCTAAGCGAAGTTACTAAATGGACATTGGTGGAAAATCAGAATGAGAATGAAAACATGCAGAACAAGTTTTTGAGGACTTTTAGCTTTACAGTAATAAGTGTCAGTTGTAAAAATGTTTAAAATTAAAAAAATAAAAACACAACAAAACAATCCAAAAACCAAACATGTCACCATCTTCCTTTTAGCTTTGTAAAAAGAAATGAGCATTGTATTGAGAAATTCCTAAAAAATAATTTGATGGATTTGTTGATACTCACATGGCAATTTCATTTCTCTTTAAAAACAGCAACAAATTAAAAAATCATTGATTAAAAATGGGTAATGAAATCAGAGCTTTTTCATTTTGATTATGTATGAACTGATGAATTGATGAGGTCTTCATGTTTGTTTGTTGTTTTTTATATTTGTCAAGAAAATGCCAAAGCAATATAATCTACCTGCAATGGTATATTAGCATTTCTGAATATTAAACATTCTTACTACAAAAATAATCAGATGAAATATTTTAACTGTAGATAAAGAAAAGATCTTCCTGGAAAACTGATATATTAACCATATCTTTTCTTTAAATATCAAATGAGGCTCAAAACTCATGCATAGATAGCCCTTCTTACTGGATCAACATGTTTCAGGAATTAAGTTCTGGTTAAGAAAAAGATACTAACACAGATTTTCTGATTCTGGTGAGTCTTACTAAAATTCCTATCCTTGGCATTGGCTTCTCCCTTTGGTGTCTAAATAAATGTATTTTTTCTGAACCAAATGTATTTTTCAGAACCACAAAAAATTAGAAACTTGACTAGAAATTAGCTTAGGGCACAGGCCTCTCAAGTCTTTCAAATCATCAGCTGCATCTAGTTCAAATGTCAAAAGTTAGCATGCTAAACAAAGAAAAGGATTAGGGAGAAAGAGCACAGAAGTATTTAAGGTAAAATTTCAAAGGAAAATGACAAAGTACTAGAGATTTGAGTGTCTGACTATTTTTGGGGTTGTTGAAGTATCATCTAAAAAATCAAGCCTGAAAACAATAAAGTTTAAGAGAAGAGGCGATAAATCTGGCATGCTCTTGTAGCATCTAATGGCCTGGAAGTTTTAGAAATTGTACCAGTTACACAGAAGCTTAGTGGCAACAACTAAATACCTCAGTATATTGGCAGGTTAGAGCAGGCAAATGTTCTCTATGCAAAAAGCTGTTCCATGATCCAAGAAAAGCTGAGGAAGAATTTGGACTGTACCGTGTGTTTTTTAGATATGCCTTAATATATATACACACTATATAAAATTGCTTTTCTATTTCTGTTGAAAACTTTTATATCCACAAAACTCTGCTATCTTGGAAAACAAGCAGCTGATCAGATTGATAGCGTGGGACAAACAGGCTGAAATAATATAATCATCATTTGCCCACAGTGGCACCTAAACATTTTGCCTAATACAGCAGCAAAAGATTGAATAGCATTACCATTACACCTGGTACATTTTTCTTGTGCAACAGTCTTCACTGAAAATGTTGATTGATAGCTATACTCGATGGGTATGTTTCAAAATTTTCAGCAGGGTGCTACAAAACATTGCCTTTTCACATGCTAATTTTCTTGGAGCACCAATCCTTTATTTTACTTGTTCTATGTTGAAGAGCTGGGACTTGAAGTGATGACTAGCTTTGCCTGCTGGAACAAACCGGGAAAATGGCCAGCCCTTTGGCATACTTTTTGCTGAATAGCTGATGGCAGCATCTAACAAGGAGAACCCCACATCACACTCAGCAGGGACAAATGGATCAGCCTGACCTGTGTAGGACTGTCTGCACTGCCCTAGCTGACATTTATCATATTAGCTGAATCTTACACTCACTATGTATTTTCCTGGAAGGCCAAATTTCATTCAATCTTAAAAATAAAGAGTGCTTAAAGATATTTATCTATGACAGCTGTTCCACATTACAAAGCAAATGGATTTGGACAATTCAGCTAGCCTCTATTAAGACATGACAAACACAAAAAAAACCCTTACTTTTTACAGATTTCTCATAAGAATCAAAGAAAATAGTGTTGGAAGGGATCTCAAGAAATTGTATAGTTTGGGAATACTTATACCTAAATCACTTCTGATCACTTCTAATTTGTTCTTAGAAGCCTCCAGTACCAGTGGTTCCACAGCCTCTCCCTGTGCTGGTACACACTGATGCCCTTAATTATCCTACAGTCAGAAAGGTTTTATTTTTTTCTGGTGTTTACCCTACCTGTTCTTGCTGAAATAATAATTAATTATTTCTTCTCCCATTCCAAATGGACAAGTTAATTCCCATCTTTTCTGCACAGTGTTCTGAAGACTCATCATTTCCCCACCCAGTTTCTCTCCTCTCAAAAAACCCCAGTGCAATACATTGTTTGTTCCTACATTTGTAAATATCTAGCTACAAAATAAAAATTTACATATTTTAAATTGCAATTCAAGTAACTCTGTATGGATACAAAAACTTAATTTCCTTTTGTGATGCCATGAATAAAAGGGCATGCATAGTAACAGAACACTACTTGATGGGTGCTCATCTCAAAGTATCTTACTGTTACCAGTCATGGTTAAACCTCTTGTTTTAATGTACCTACAGTGCAGTGTAATGCCAACCAACAATGTGTTCAAACACTTCTATAAACAAAGCCTGATGCTATTCTGCAAGGTGACAGTAGTGTAAGTAACATACAGCTTCCATTCAAACTACATTTAAAGATGCAATTCAAAGCTTAAACAATGAATTTACTACCTAAAGAATGGAAATGTTTGGGACAGGGATTAGAAAATCCCTTTTATTTTGCCTTTGTAGAGCACTTATCACAAGGCTCCAGGCCTTTAACACTGTATTGTGGAAAAGAACCACAACTGTTTAGCTGAATTTAGCTAAAATATATCCACCTCCCCGCCCCGCCCAAGAACATAGAGAAAGAAGAAAAGAAACTGTATCAGTAATGCTTCAAAAAACAATTAACACCTGCACATGAAAATAAATCCAAACTGAGTATTTTATGGAATGGCACCTAGAAAGATGAGGAGAATGGACAGTCTGCTGTATCGGAAAGAGCCTACTTGGTCTATCAAAATGAAGATTCAAACTTCACAGTGTGCCCTCTAGAACACATTTGAGAAACAAAGAGGAAGAACAAGAAAGTCTTTGTAAGGTAGAACATACATGAGTGAAACTAAACTGGAATATATTTAGCTTGGAAATTGCATTGTGGCTTATAATCATCAAAGGAATGAAATTCCACAATGGCTTTCAAATTTGAGATAGACTATGATAATTTAGGAGAGGAATTGGATGACATGGTTGCCCACAACATGACTCTTATCTCCTGTGTTCTTAGAACAGGAGATAAAAGCTCAGAGAACATACTCCAATTGTGATATCTGATAATGCCAAATTTGCAAGGAATGAAGAAAAGGAGGGGAAACATAAAAACAGAAATCAAGTTGGGGGAAGTCCCTAATTACCCAGAGTATTACTATCACAGCAGAATACTGCATCAAAGAAACATTACCCCTTAGCCATCTCAATAAGAAGCTTATGGAAGTCTTTGAAAAGGGTTAGTGAGAGGCCATGAACACAGAAAGGCTCTGCAACATCATTAAACCCCTAATGGGTTCAGTGGAAAAATGATCTTGGTAAGTCTAGGTAAAGGAGGAAGACTACTGCATTTGTTCAGCCTAATTTAAGATATACAGTTAATATTGTTCAGTTGGAGAAAACTACTGGCATACCTGCAGCTATAACCTTAAGAGAGTACATCAGGGTCTGTACTACACATATGCATTCCCAGAACTGTTCTAAATCATGGGCTGCTCTCAGGTGCCAAGAGGATCTTTTCCCAACTGCACTTTGCCTGGAGATTGTGAACACTGATTTTGTATATGGACATTATCAGATCTAATCACCTCTTCAGTTGTCTTTGGATTTGATTACTTTAATGTGACCTACACGTGGTATTTCACACAGAGATGAAGTCTTTCTACACTCTGAAAAATAAAAAATGCATTGAAATTTTAAGTCTTTTAAAATGTGTAAAGTGCCCACAGTTGTCTACAAATGCTAAAGACAAAATAATCATCAAATAATAAAGCTTCTTCAGCATAATGTCTTTTTCAATGAAACTTTGCTTGGATGTATGAATCATAATTTGAACTAATCATATAAGCACACCATTAATTTGATGTAATTGTATGTCTCCATTTACTTGTTTACAGGATACGTAAATGTAAAGGTTCATTTTGGACACTTGTATTTACAAAATCACAAAAATCTAGAGTCCATTTACAAAAACTTGGCTTATACTATTATAGTTACTCAAGATCCAAATGGAATCATCAAAAGTGGATACAATTCCTGTTAGTACAGTTTTAGAAATACATTGCTAATGGCACTTTCATCTCAGCTTTTGTGTTGTACAAAGACAAGAATCTCCTATGAACTAAGTTTAAGAGTTACACAACCACACTGCAGAGAGATTTAGTTGCACAATTTCAAACATAATTTTATATTTGTAAGAGTATTTAAGATGCTGCCGTTTCTTACACACACCTGTTATGCGAAAAGCATAAATATCTTGCCCATACACTGAGAATTCATGACAGCAGTACCACAAAGTTTTCAGCAAGGCAGCTTCCAAACAGACTCTGCAAAACCCCACAGGGCTCTACCAACTTCTGCAAGCCATGCTATGGGGATCTGACACTTTTCAGCTGAAGGCACTGTATCTCTGGAGTGATCTTTTTGTCAGGAGCATTGAGAATGTACTGTAGAAGTGCAACAAATGGGGCTGGAACAATGTAAAGAAGAAATAGGAACTTCTGATCCAAAGTGAGACATGTAACATTTTAAGAAGCTGAAGAGGAAATGATAAAGGACTGGAACACCAGTCTTGAAAGATAGGAAAATTGATGAACAGAAGCAAAATGTAGAGGACAAATGGACTGAAAAGTAAAGTAATGCAAAATTTTTAAAAAGGGAGAATATAAACATTTAGGAAAATACTCAAGTGAAAAGTTATGTCAATGGGAATGATGAAATATATTATTAATCAAAACATCATTGCTTATTTTTACATTTAGTGCCTATGCATGAATGGTTCTGTAAGAAGGTACGGAGACACAGTCACAACTTGAGAATTTGCGATCGCATGAACCATACAATCAGTAAAGGCAAAAAAAAGAAAAACCTAAATTGTAAGAAAATAGTATGATCAAGTGTTGGATTGATGGACTTGCCTCTCACTTTCAGATGCTGTGCAGTGCTAGCCAAAATCATTTCACTGTGTATTCTCACAATAGAGCTTCTTTCAATGGGCATATGCTCAGACTAAAGCTATAACCTTTAAGATCCTGTTTCCTAGCCGCTCCTCTTTTCATATATAAATAAAAATCGTTATCACAAAGTCTCTTTACCCATTATCTTTCTTATGATAGATATACGAATAAAAATGTGTGAAATGAAATTATACAGGCATTAAAATATCACATGATTAGGTGAAATGTTTTTGATGAACAAGGCTACCCAGAAATACTGCAGATGCTACCACATTCATGCATTCAATTACATGCTTCTCACCTATTTAATAATGCTTGTTACATCCCTGTTAATTGATGTGTTTCAAGAGTTTATTTTCTTATACAGTATGTCAAGTCTTATACAATGAACAAGAGACTTGGATCATAGCAGTCTCCTAGAACAGAACAAGCCTCCAAGGTAAATGCAAAGAGATCATGAAATGGGACAATGCAATGATAACAAAAAAAAAAAAAAAAAAAAAAAAAAAAAAAGAAGGGAAAGACAGGGGATTGGAACATTATGAAGTTAAAGAAACAAGGGAATGAAAGGGATTAAAACTGGAATGATAGGTAACCTACGGTAAGTGGTGTGAAAGCTTAACAGTGGGGGACTGGAATAATCAGATATGGGAACGACCTGACAATGGAATGCTTTCAAACTGAAGCACCTCAAAAGTAAATGATCTTAGAGAAGAATAATCATATTTGCCTCTGGGAATAAAATTTAAAGATAAAAAAGTTTGAAAAAAAATAACAAGTTTGATGATTATGCAGATAGAACTGCAGAGAGAAATGATCCAGTAAGGGCAAGAGTGGGAAAGGTAAAGGAGTAGGGTTGGGAACAACAGCAGAATACAAAGGAAAAGGTGACTGAAACCACAGATGGTTGGAACTTACCTTTTTATGAGCAGAATTGAAGACGAAGAGCTACACAGAACAAGCTCATTTTTTATTATTATCTCAGATTGACTTTTTTTCATTTGGACAAAAGCTATTCTTTCTCACAACAACCTAATGTAAAATTTTCTAGAAACAGTTTTAAATATTACAGGATATATGTATGTAGTCATTCAGCTTCAAACAATTCCCATCTTGCAGAATACAGCACTACAGTAGCTGAACACAAAGAGCCATATATGAGAAGAATATACATGAATTAACTTTTTAAGAAGTGACTCTGAAACCAATAATTTTTTTTTTTTTTAAGAGTCAACAATTAAAATCCTAGAAATCAGATTAACATCTGTTCTATTCAGGATTCTGGATTTGCTGTTAGGAACTGGACTACTTTCATACACCAATTGAGAATATAGGAGATTAGCTGCTTTGTCCTTGGTCTACACTCTTGTACAGCTTGAGCAGGTCGAAAACCATGACGGCAGCCCCTTCCACAAAGACTCACCACCAGAATATTTGCTTTACCTATCTCCTTTGATAACTCCTCCCACTCATTATTACATGAGCCGCAGTGAGTATTAACAGAATGGCATAACCACCCCATCATTTCCTATGGTGTCCTGGTTTAGGTGAGAACAGTGCTGGTTCTGTTCAGTGATTTTACTTTTCAGCTCAGTTCTTCTAACTCACTGCACTGCCTGAAGTTAGCACCCTGTTTTCCCAGGCAGTGTCTGCTGCTGGCAATGATAACACCCCACAGTTAGAGTTACTACCAAGGGCTGGTGTGCAGACCAAGGCCACTGCTGGATCTTGCGTACCACACCGGGGGTGCAGGAAAATGAAAGGTGGCAGCCACAGGGAGGATCAGACAGGGCAGGCGACCCCAAACTGACCAATGAGGGTCTATAGCTTGCTAGCTTCTCTTTCTCTGGGGGCTCCCAGGCTTCTCTCCCCTCTTGGACTGCTTTGCCAGATTTGCTCGGCTTGGCTCAGGTCCTCTTTCAGTTCCTTTGTCAGAGCATCGAAAGAGGACTCTGTGTGTTCTGCCTCCAATCCCAATCAGTGTGTTCCTGAATGGGGTACCAGAACCCAGCTCCTGAACACAGCTCCCGTCTGCTGCAGGGCCCAGGCTGGGAGTCCCCCAGTGCCTGCTCCACAGCACCAGTGGTGAC
>VWZY01002112.1:392896-398792 GCA_013399075.1 Chloroceryle aenea | reverse complement strand
CACAGCATCAGTGATGGTGATGTAATTACCATGAGGGGGGTTGGGTGCGATAATGGTTTTGTATATATTTGTAAACATTCTATGTTTATTATTTTCATTTTTCATTCAGATTTCTTTATTTTCATAAGATGTTCTAGTTTCCTTTTCTAATCACTAAGTCCCTCTCCCTTATTCCCTTTCTCTTCCCCTTTGGGGAGGGAGGGGGGTTAACAGAGAGCACCTGTCTAAAGGGCCTAAGGGGCTGCCCTGACCCTAAACCATGACACTATGGCAAGACTGTATTTTCTCAGTCTACAATCTTCTGTGTTTTCTGATCAATGTGTTTCTTTTGACTCAACTGCTACAGTCTTGTAGATTAAAATTTTAGCTTTTACGCCCAGTCATATACAACGAAGCAAAATGGCATTTTTGCATGATGCAGTTGCCCAAATGTGATAAAGGAGAGAAAAGACACACTAAGTATAGAACATCTCGGTCTCTGCCAGCTTCAGTAATCACTTGTGGGATCAATCTACTACAAATGCAGAGACAAACACCAGAAACAGAGCTGAACTTGATTTCCATCCCTGATATTCCACCCTCGAGAGTGAGAACTCTTGAAAATATAAGAGAGATAGGATAAAGAACAGCACAAAGTTCATTTAATTATGATCCTGATGCTAATTTAAGAATCTGAATTTAGTGGTTCCAAAGGAACTGACTTTTCAAGTCTCTCCAAAACTCTTAAGTAGTACACTGGCTATGATACACAGGTTAAAAAGAAGTTGTGTTATCTCTAATGCATGAACTGTCATTACTGTCCCTATATATCATTCCATGACTTATCCAATGTTGTTTCTTCAGGGATTATTAAAGTTTTTCCAAAGTTTCCCACAACCACTCAGCTTTAATGGCGCTTGTTTGGATGCTTGTGGTGTCTTTATTTACTTCAGAAGTCTGTATTTATACCACAGTGGTGCATACTATGGGGCTTCCACTTAAATCCATGTACAACTGTTATGCAAGATTAGCAACATCTAGTTCTAAATGCATAATGAATTTTTGTATGCAGAATCACTTCTGTTGTGTTTGTTACTTTGAAACCTGTAGTATATCATCTAAAACCAACAGTAATTTTGCAGAAGTAGTCCATGTTCAAAAAAATGAAGGAAGGAGCAGTCCTAAGTATTGATTTAAACAAAAAGATAATTGCCTGACATCAATTGTGGACAACTGGTATTAGATAAAATTGGAATTTTGAACAGAACATACATGGCCATAAGTAAATTTTTTTCTCAGTGAAGATTTATGTAAAGGGAGCACTTAGTGCCCACATCAACTATCAGGAATGAGATTTGAAGACCAATCAAAGAGAGAACTTGGACTTAATACTGCTGAAACACAGAAAGTAAACCTAAGATTTGAGATCCCACTAGTGAAATGCTGCATACTGGATCGTGGTATTATGAACTTTCAGCAGACTGAGTATGGAAACTGAGAGGCATGCAGAATGAAATTTCAGATGCTTTACGTAATTATTAAGACAGGAGATATCCCGGCTACATGGCCATGGTTACAGTCATCACCTAAAAGTTACCACAGTATTTTTAAGTGTTCAAGAAACGGAGCAGATTATATATTGTTACCCAAGGCAAATACTGTAAAGCTTTTAAAGTGCCACTGCTCTAAGTACACTGGCTGGGATTTCACTGCACTCAACAGGCATTTAAATGTTACACATTTACTTGAAGTTATATACCTACCATATTTCTTTAATCAATGAACAAAGCCTATTTTGCATGTAAGGTGATTCACCCACTATGTTAGATATCTGTCCACAGATGAGTAAGTTGGTGACTAACTGCTTTTACCATTCTGTTATGAAGTAGAAGGTTCAAATTGAAAGACTGAGATAATTTCCTCACTTTTTGACAATGAACATCTAAGGTATTAGAATAACAGCAATCAATTTATCTGATAATGTTCTCATGCTCAAAGCACAGAAATGCTGACTAGTGTACACAAACAGTTTTCATGATGTTTATAAAAAGATAAATTTATGCTAAAAAAAATAATATCAACATTCAAAAATAAGGAAGTTCTGCTGCCATCTATTTATCTAATAAAATTACACGCATCACAATTCTAACAACCAAATGCCTAACTGAGATGTTTGGCTTTGTCACTGGGACTCTTAATATTTCCTGCTGAAGCTCTAACACCAAATAAATGGCTCTCCCTGGAAGCTTGTCTAGAATCCAAACTCTGCCCCTTCCCAACTAAATGCTCCAGTCTCTAAATTGCACACAACCTCTTCCCTCTTTCCTTAATATCATGCTCCATTACTTCTGGCTGTGTGCCAGCTTCAAGATGGCAGGCAATTCAATTGCTCAGCATATTCCTGGTGTCGTGGCTGGTATGCTTTCCTGGGAATCAGGTGATGAAGGTTTCATCTACTTGGAGATTAACAGAGCCACTGACTTTATAGTTGAGTGCAATAATTATGACACCCCCCTCCCTTCCTCCTCCCCCCCAAAAATACTTCTTTAGGGGAGAAACACACAGACATCCTGGGTGAACCCTCTCAGGAAGCTACAAGTAAGTGGATGCTTGTGGCAGTAAAATATAATATTTTTTTCTAGTGTATTAGATATTTTTCATTTAAAAAATGGGGTTATGTCAAATGTAAAATTTTACATTTCACTTCACTGCTTGACTTATTCTTTATTTTACTTCTCTCATGCTTTCCCTATGTTCTTTTCTCATTTTTTTAAGTAGCACTCTTTAACAAATAAACAAATGGTTCTGGTCAGTGTGGTCATGGAAGCAAGGAACAGGCATCTCTTTTTTTTGTTGGTCCTCTGCCTCCTGCACAAGCTTCTCCCTCCCCCTTCCCTGACTTCTCCTTGCAGATTGCATTAATACCCTTTTTCATATTCTCGGCTCCCTCAGAAAGGAAAAGGCAAACATTTCACAAGTGAGCAGGTATCTAGTCACAGCCTGTTGGTTGATGGTTCATGGTCTCAGAGGAGCCCAGTAATCTTGCACTAAATTCGGTGCAGGGGATGAATGAGCATAACCTCCTTCTCCAGTGGTATCTCAGTGCATTTACATTCTGTTACTTCAGTCTATCAAGAACTGAGCAACACGTAGTCCTAAGTTTCAGAAAAGTCACCATGGCAAGTCCTCAAACTGCCTGTTTTGACAAATGACATATCATAGAAATGAGAGAGGAAGGCTGAATCTTGAGTTAGGGTGTAACTCAAGTGATTTGCCTTTTTTACACACAAGAATTGCCACAAGATGCAGTATTTTAGCTATAAACACAGCTATAAATGTAGCCATATCTACATAATCATATGCATAGATATCTCAGTTTATCCAGCAGAATGGCAGACAGTACATAGAATATGTAAACAGATCTGCCAAACACTTACAAAACAACTTTAATAGCAAGTGTCATTCTTTTCTGTAAAGTAGCTGTTTTTAACACACATGATCTAGCTCTTGTTTGCTCTTTAAAGTTTTATTGTCTTGGCATTTTATACAGGAAGAGAGCATTAGCATACTCAGGAGAACTGCTAAAAGTAAAAGGCCTCAAGCTACCCACTGCATGGTTGATAGCATAAAGCATGGGATATAAAAACTTTTGTCTGATTGCTCACTTTACTTGTTTTAGAGTGGTGTTACTCTCAAGAGCATATATTCATGTTCTTTCTACTTCAAGTTTTATTACTTCTTTTGTATTATTTAATACATCTAAAGACACTTCCAAAAGACAAATTTTTCCATTTTGAAAAAGTAATGGTTTGGAACCTGATAAAATACATGAATGTTCACAGTGTATTATTTTCAAAGGCAAGTAGAATAAATGTGGAATAAAACAATTAAATGTGTGACAATAAACATTTCTATGTGATCTCAGACATATTAACATGCCAAACAAAGGAAGAAAAACTCAGCAAACTATTTCCCCTAAAAAAGGTCAGGTCAAAATGGATTCTACACACACCAGAACATAAGTAAAAATGGAGTATGGTCTCAGTTACTGACAGTGTTAAATATCCCACTCTAGAAATTCAAAGAACATAAAAAATGAGAAAATAGAATGAAAAAAGGTAAATCAGATTAGCTATTTTAAACATAGAAAAAAAATAGAGACCTTAATTGTACACAGACATTAAAAATCATCCTGCAGTAAACTTAGATTTAAGTCTACTTAGATTTCACACTGCTAATTATTATATAAATAACCTGGGAAACAATACCTCCAAGATACATGTTTTACTATTTAGTAAACAAGAAAGTGCCACGTTTGACACCACTGATTAAGGCCAGGCATTTCTAAAGCTTCAGACACATTTCTGAAATCCACAATACATCAATTTTTAATACTTCCACTCTCTCAGCTCCATTAAAAAGATGGTAGGGGAAAGATTTTAGAGTAATTAATGATATAGTTAGCTGCTAAATATTAATAGGAATCGTAGTCTTGCATAAAATATAACATATAAACCTTGCCAATACAGACGCACCAGTAATTAAACTTGAATATGTAATTACACTGATTTATACGACAGGCAAAAAGTTACACTTTACTGGCTTCTATGTAAACTGTGGGCAACAGTTAAACTTTGCATTTTACGGTTTATATAAATGGGCAATATCTTCACTACAGTTCATAAATGGTTTAGAGACTTGTAGTTAAAATTACAACTTCTTCCAACATGAACATTCTGACTATACCTTACAAATCAGGCTGTGAAAATAACCACAGAGATCAGCCTCCCATTACATTCAATGCTTGCAAGCAAGTCAAAAAGATAAAAAAAAAAAATTAGTTTACACCAATCTTACTACAAACTAAATGAAGACTTATCTATTTAAATGTTTTCATATAACTGTTTAGTTTCAAACAAATAGTTCCAGATGTTTCACTTAATATGTTTCAGAGCACTTCTGAGTAATATTGTGTCTTAGACTAAGGCATTCTTGAAAGGATGCTAACTGACTTACATGTGAGGCTGAGGAGAGCAGCCCGGACTGCTATTTCCATTACTGTCAATGTGATCCAGCGAACCATTGAGATCTTCATGGACTGCCTGCAGTAAGCCACTGGATGCGTTATTTATCAATCCTGGGTTACTAAGCAATGGTAAACTACTTTCTGCCAGTGCAGCCTACCAAAATGAAGAGTAAAAATAAAATTATTAATCCACACATACACAAATCACTTCTAAATGTTTCATAAACCGATGAACGTACACACAAAAAGCAGCTCATTTGGGGTAGTTGTAGAGATGGTCAGAAGGACTTCGTGCATTTCCCCATTGTTTTCTCACTATGAATCTAACAGCATCTTTACTTCTTCTCTACTATTTCTCTGACATCGGTTTCATTATTATCCATTGTTAACTATGTTCCAATATTCATATCACTTTCTGGTTTTACATCATTTTTTGACTTTGAATTACACTTAACCCCTATGCCCTTCCACGCAATGTATGGCTCCTTTATAATGCAGGCAGCTGCTATACTTTAAAAAATGACCAGAACTTAACTCAAAATAAAAAAGTCCTGACATTTGCCTCTTCTGCATAAAAATTATATATTATAATTAAACTTTAAAGTTTTTGCCATGAGCACCATGTTCCCCAACACTATGATGTGAAATCATTTATGACAGCTTGGATAAATATTAATGCATATCCACATGCATTTGCAAAAGCTTCTATCAATCTAACATTTGCAGCAAAACTGAGTGTTCCAGATTTTGCCACAGGGTGTCCTTCTTGCTTCTTCACATCAAAAGTAGCATGAATTGGAACTAGTACTTCTCGCAGTGCTAGGTAATACAACTTACTTGGGTGATAAACCCAACTATTTGGAATGATCATCAGGTCCACATAAACAGAAA
>VWZY01002112.1:377348-382348 GCA_013399075.1 Chloroceryle aenea | reverse complement strand
TAGCCTTTCATATGTTAAAAGGTCAGAGAAAACAAATAACACTTCATCTTTTTGTCAATAAGAGAATTGAGGTCACAGTTGCCTCGACAGTAACAAGTTACTAAGACCATAAATTAGAAGGCCCATAGTGTCTCTTTAAAGTCCTGTGGACACTGTTAGCAATGGACTAGTGCCAACAGCTGTGAAAGGGTGAAGGGTCCTCAAAGCACAGTGCCTGCCAGGATTGTCTACACACTTCATCCTTTCCCACTGAGGTCCAGTTAGTGCCCCCTGCAATCTGCCATCATCAATCTAATTCAATAGAGTGACAGGGCCCAGGCAGTGTGAAACGCTGAACTCTGCCACCGAGTCGGCATCGACACTGCACTGGGTCTCATTACAACTGATGGACCTTACTTCACTAGCAGTCAGACAAAGCAAAAAATGGCATAATTGGTCACACAGCAAGCTAAATCTTCACTTGGACTGTTATATTACAGCCTGGCCTTTGTAAATGGTAAACAGTTCGTAAGCAGCCCTTAAACTGCCGTTAGATAATATAACAATACTGATTCCTGTACTTTTTCCTAACATACCGTTTTCTGATCATATGCCATACAAATATTTCTAGTTTCGGACTCAAATTACCAAATGTAAAAAAACACAATCAAAACTAGAGTGTCTGAAATATGTAACTTGTTAATAAAAATATAATGTAACAGAGGAAAATGTATCTTGCAACATGAAAATAGCAATTTTTTTACAAATGCTAGTCTGCAAGAAGAAATGGTTGAAATTGCAGTCTAGTGATATGGCTTTAGATATCTACAATGTGATTACAACATTAATCACTTGGTGTATAACGCTGCCATATTCTGGAGAGTTTTGTAATATTTTCTTGCATTAATTCAAGTCCAGAGTTACACCTGTAGACTGAGATTGGACTAAGGAAGACAACTTGTAAGTAATTTTAAGAGGAGGAAATTACCTGTACTACTGCAGATATTTTGGATATGCTGGATATAATTTGTCAGTGTGTCTTTATTTAAAAGACATTTGACGCAAGGGGTGGGAAAAAGGTTTCTTCTTAGGTTTCATATTATGTGCATGACACATAATACAATGTTATTTGCCATGACGTAAATTTCTAACAAACAAATTCAGCTAACACTATCCCATGCTGCATCCCTTGGACTCCTCTGAATGGTCCCAGGAGGGAACTCTTGAGAAATGCCTTTCTACAAATCCTGTACAGGAGGGAGGGGACATTGTGGTGTAAGTGTCCCGCACAGTCATTCTTGGCTGCAGAGGTTTATGCCCAGCCTCGGTAGCCTGGAAAGTGTAGTCTCAATACTGGGAGACCCCGGGGTACTAGGTACTTCTTGCGTAAGCTGGAGGGAGCATTCACATACATGCAGTGACCTCTAATGGTTAGAGCCAGAACAGGGCAACCAAATCCTGCAGTTTTGCAGCCATGGGACACCCTGGGGACCTCCCCGAGTGGGTCTGACATTACACCTTCTGCTCACAGAAAAATGACCACCAGCAGGCTGGGAGTTATTTTGGATGTAGATATGACCTGCTACTCCTTTGTCCTGCAGAACAGCATAGGCAAGCATCAGGTGAGAAAGGGAAGAATGAAGAGGAGTCCTGGACCAGCATTTCAAGACCTGAAGATGGCTTGGATCCAGTCTTTGCATCAGGGACCGCATTTTCCATTTGCAATGAATGGCATTAGTGTCTCAGTTCAGGCAAAATACTGTAGATAATGCTGATGTTAGATAATTATTGTGTAATTTATAATGTGAAAAATCTTTAAGTAGAAAACACCTGCCTGTTCATGAGTATCAACAAACTTCATGCAAGAAATGTAGGGCAAGTGTTTTCAATTTAGTTTAGCTTAAGAGTAACTAAGTAATAGGATAATATATCCATGGAACAAACCTGTATTTCTAACTGTTGAACCACTTGCATTTGCACCCGACACTGAGCAGTACTTCTGTCATCCAATGCATGTTCATTGTTAAGGTGCCTAGAGAAGAAAAAGAACACTAGTAAGACAATATTAAGATGAGGAAAAATTCTTTTTAAGTCCATTTTTCTCTCCTGTGCATATGAGTTCATATAGTTTCAACGGGAGTTATGCAAAAGGACATATTCAAAGCATGTCTTAGATACAACAATAGAAAGTTACAGAAGTGATCATTTCATTCAGTTCTATAAACTTTCTCAATATTGACTGTCAGATACCCAGTTCCTGTCTCCCAGTTTACATATGCCATATAAAGGCCAGTGTAAGTGGTTATCAATATTTAGTAAAATGACTGAACTGATTTCACCTTACAAATGATTCTTCGAAAGATGTAATTACTTTTGGTCTGCTTGAACTACTGTGAATTAATGTAGACTCTTAAGACTTTGCTATCTGCTTTTCATTAATCATTGAGCAAAATCACCAACAGAACATCCATGCCCCCATCTTCTAAACAGAGCTGTAAGGGAGCATCACTGATTTTCACTGCAGCTTCCAGAAGTAGCCTCTGAAGATGATGGCAGGGGTAGGGTCAGGGTGGAAAGGATACAGGCTATGTATGCCAGCTCAGGAAAACAAAACCACACTCTGCAACACGGAGAGGCCCTCAGCGAGTGGCTGTTCGCAACTACTGCCCAGACACGAGTGGCTGTCCTCCATACATTTCAATTGACTACAACTTTGAAAAGCTCTTTTAATGCTGTTTTTTGAAGGATAGTGGTTTCAGTTTATTCTCCCTCTCTTCCAGGATCAAAGAAGTCCCTTTTGGAGCTTTTAATAGTGGGCTTGCTGCTCCAGTGAGAAAATAATATAAGGATCAGGCTAAAGAAGAAATATGAGCAAAGCAGTTTTGCTTTTGAATGTGGACTTACTGGCTATCTCCACTGTAGGGACAAGGGATAAGCTTTGCAGGGACTAAAGTCACAGATTGTCTCAACTGCAAGAAGTTACCTACACCACAGAGGAAATGTATCTTCTCCTTTTTATTTTTTAGTAGAATTAACCAGAGAACTATAGCTATTTGACAGGTAACCTATGAAGAAAATGTGTTTGTCAGAAACAGTGGAAAAATGAAGGAGGCTATATCACAATTTTACTAAAATTTGTCTCTTATTTAAGTCATGACTTCAGTTTTAGGATGAAAAGATAGGGTGTACAAGTAAGCAAAATAAAACTAGGCATGGCTGGGGAAGAGATGTTAGTAATTTATGAAATATTTTGTTCATTCTTTTAGTATACTTTTTTTTAGGAGTATATAAGTAACTTGCTTGGTATTTTATGTTAACTTCAAGCATTACCAAGGACACCACACTCCCTTAGCTGAGTCACAAATCCTACAATTTATTTTCAAAGGAACTGACTTCATCCCCCTTATTGGTGCACAGTCAGTCTGAAAACCAGGTAATTGCTCAGAACGGACCATTCACTTGTTTTCTGAAATTTTGATTCAGAAGAGTTTTTACTTCCTCAATTACACATGATAGTGTGTGGTCTGTTAATGTAATCATTTAATGTTTTCAGTTAATTGGGTACAAAATTGCTAGAAAAAAGACCAGAGATGGATTTTACCTCTGCCTCATCACTGCTATCACCAGCACACACCACTGTTCCCACATGCATGTAGGCAAACAGGTATTGTGTGTAACACATGACAGTAAGCAATGGTATATGTAAGTATAAAAGATCCACTGGCGCAAGTCTGAGGTTACTGCCAATTCATGATTATTTATTAGTTATTACAACACCATATGTTTGCCTAACACCTTACAGAATAGATACAGACACAGCCCTTGCCCTGAGGAACTTTAAATATAACAGCAGTATGCAGTCTGGGAGAAGAAAGTCCAGAATAATGTGATTTCAGTATGATTATACAGTAACTTGGGAGACTGTTGCATGTTTCTTGAGAGTTAGCACAGTAATCTTTGGAAATTTACGAGATACACATATCTCTTGTGTCGTACTTTCACATCACGTGGTTACTTGTGCTGTGCATTTTGGAGAAAAACTATTTTAGGAAAACATTAAGAGGGTAAAAATTGTTTTAAGAATTATTTTTTCTGATCTTTCTTGCTTGTGAAGCAGGCTTGCTTGATTTATCATGCATGTAAAGGCTATGTAAGGAAAGAAAAACTAGGTCTAATGCATTTTTAAAAACCTCTAAAATAACTTTTCTCTGTATAAAGTTGCTGAAGTTTTAGGGTCCAATATATTGCAATCTGCCAAGACAGATTTACATTCTTTTCTTCAGAAGGCTAGGAATCTTTCCAAAGGTTTGTTGTTTTTTTTTTGTTGTTGTTGTTGCTGTTTGTTTTGTTTTGGTTTTCTTGTCATGTCTTTAAAGTTATGTACAAGTTGTGCTGGTCAATTTTCATACTTCATCAGCATAGTTCTAATCTTTGATCTTGCCCGCATCCTTTATTAACCCCACATTAACTTGATTTATAATTGAGAAAAAGAGATATTATTTTTTTAAAGGCAGAAAAAAATCTTGAGAGAGGACTAGACAGTGTTTCTGAAGAGCTGAGATATTGGTTTGAAAGTGTCAAGCAGACTGCAATATACATGGAGCTTATTTCATTATTTCGCTATTTATTCTGTTGTTGAAAGAAACCAGGATATTCTCCTCATTGTATTTACAACCTATTAGGAAGTCAGGAGGAAAATTATGAACTACACACAGTATTATAAAGCAGACTGGCATGAATGTATTTTTGATAACTGAACAATATAAACAGTACAGCATATTCTAAAAGAGGTAGACAGGTGATGATATATTATAGGAACACCCTGGAATAAATATTGCAGTGGTTCAAAATGTACTTTTTTTTTTTTCCCCCCAACATATTTGGAGTATGCAAAGCAAATGATAAATATATCATTACAGGGAAGAAGAGATAGTTTCAAGAAAAATTCCAGTGGACTTTTACCCTTATCAATTAAACTGTATATAACTTGATGCTCTTGTTAGTCTTTCTCAAAAGCATCC
>VWZY01002112.1:357348-374848 GCA_013399075.1 Chloroceryle aenea | reverse complement strand
TTCATTTAGCTGATTATGTCAGATGCCTTAGTTTTGAGAGATGGAGGCACTGTCACCAAAAGAAACAACATTCTGACAAGTTCAAAAAGATTGTTGAGGTCACAGTTTTACAGCCACAGCACCTAACCAAAGATAAAAAAGAAGAAAAAAAAAAGTACATTGCACACTAAGAAAGAATATAATGTTGTTTATCACTTTGCAGCTCAAAGAGGAAAAAAACACCAAACACAGCAAGTTGTATATGGGACTAATTATATTTCATTAAGTTATTCCTTTTTATGGTTTTGTTTTTGTCATCTGGACTATGATGCTTGGTCACTGTTCTTTGTAGACTTTTAAACATGCTCTCTTGCCCCAGAAATAAACACAATGTGGTGGAAAGCTAGCCTATCTTTTCTAGCATGATTTTTTTTCCCTTGTCTCTACAGATGAAAACACCCGTCTTTGTACTGTAGCTTGTGTTATGTTTGCTGGCGACTGCTGCATGCAGGTTAAAGAACACTTGTCTGCTGGCTGGAATGTTTTATTGTAAACCTTTTGGTTTAAGCTCTAAAAGTCAAATCCTTCCCACTCAAACTGACTTAGGACCAATGGAATGATAATTAATTTTGCAGACAAAATACACAAAATACACAGAAGTTCTGTCATATGTTATTGCACTCTGACATTTAAAAAAACCATCATGAAGAACTACTATTAAATGCTTTGAGTGATCTAGTGAGTTCCTCATTTAGAGACCCGCAAAAATGGTTAGCTTCTGTCAACACCTGTTTCACAGCAAAATTCTGATTTTTTATAAACATTTTTGGCACTCTTCTAATCGTTTCAGTGCCTGGCATTTTGTTTAAATCTTGTCATCTTCTTTCTAGTTATGTCACGATTTTTTCTGATCTGTCTTTATGTTTTGAAGTTTTTCTTAAGCCGAAAGCTGCTGTTTTTATCAAATAGTCAAAACTGTGAGCATGAGCAACTGTAATCCAACACCATTTTGTCAAGGTAGAAAATCACTCCATAAAATATAAACTGTGGGTCTGTGTCTGGAGTTGAAGTACATCAAAGGAAAGATACAGGATTATTTTTTTTCTATATGTACAGAAATATATTATGGAGAAGATTTTCTGTACTTTCCTGCAAACCAATGCCTGTGTTTCCAAATACAAATCTTGTCCAGAGCACACAATATGTAACTTCTTTTGCTATTCAGATTATCTCAAAAGAATTCCGGATAATCATAGTGTCCTCAAATTATCTTGAAAATAAAAACAATTCATACTGAATAAACAGAACGAAGGTGAAAATGGATTTTGTGGCTTTAAGTCATTTATTGAAGTTACTTGTCACTTCAACCTAAATCCTTTCCATTATTAGGAAAGTGAAGCAAAGCCAGTGTTTTCTGTCTTAATCCCCCTTCTCAGATGCTCTGCACAGTATTTTTTTAATATATTTTTTTTTTTTAAATTCAAGCTGGTAGGTGAACCATTTTCTGAGCACAAGAAGTTGGAGTTTACTTCATAAACCAGGCACTCTTCAAAGTTGTCATAAGCATATTATAGAAATACACCCTCCTAGACTGGGGTAGTGTACCTTATTAATATTTCATTTTGGTACAATATACTTGCATTAACTCTCTTAACACAGGTATCATATTGTTTCAAGTCAGAGAACCTAAACCATTGTAACAAAGATTAGACTAAGAGCAAAGCCTTGAAAACTACAGCCATTAGGCCTGTCATCCCCTATAAAGTTAATGGGTTGGAAAAATGGTCAATCTTTGGACTAAAAGTTGATATTTAATTGAAAGAAAATGTTTTTTAATTGTAATGGGGATTCTGCATTAGTGTGAACATGAAAAGGTACTAAAGATTCTACTGCAAGGTTATGTATTGTTGTCCATCCTAACACTAATGTAAAATGCAGGAATAGTTCTATTTCATAAACATCCTCCTGTATTCAGCACCATGACTTCTTATTTGTTTGAAGGACATAAGACAGAATTGAATGAGAAGAAGAAATAATAAAATATTCTCAGGCATTTTTTGCTGGTGTATAGGACAAAAGCCATGACACTGCTGTAAACCCTGACTGACTCTGCACCAAAATTATCAAGACGTTACATGTCGCTTCCACATTTTCCAGGGTTACTTGGTTCAGGAAAGAAAAAGCATCTGTAAACCTAGCACTGCACTACCTTAATCAAAATGGTTTTAGTGGTTGTGGAAATGGATACAATGGATGTGCAAGTCTGCCCACAGAATTAGCATTACAATAGCCTAGATGTATAGACTTATTTAGAAAATACATAGTTTTTCTTGAAATGGAGAATGCTTATGTTAAATGAAT
Organism: Chloroceryle aenea; assembly: GCA_013399075.1. NCBI lineage: Eukaryota > Metazoa > Chordata > Aves > Coraciiformes > Cerylidae > Chloroceryle > Chloroceryle aenea. Next base: position 372,508 of record VWZY01002112.1, on the reverse strand, counting down.
TAAAATACTTAGTATTAATAGTACTTAGAATACTGGATTTAATTTGGGTTATTTCATTTTCCTTTTACTACAAACTTATGCAAATCAGATTCTTTTAAATCCTGTACAGTTTTCTTCAATAATAAGTCATTATTGTGACATTCCACTTAATGCACTGATAAACACAAATCTATCAGGAGTGATACCTAGATTTGCAAGTCAGTATAAATTATTTCATTTAAAACTGAAAGACAGCATCAAAGATGGAAAAAGCACTGCAAATACTTTATGAAAAGTATTGCTATAATTCTATTTAAAAAGTTATTGCAATACTAAGTACTTATGATCTGCTGTTAAGGTGCTTCTGTTATATACCCTGTAGTCTACCATTTGTAAACACATCTTTTTGATGTTTCTGCCAACATCCTGGCAACAAAGCAGTGCAATTTCAAATGAGCTAATTAACTTAATTGTTGATGAAGCATGAAACAGTTCATTCACCCTGTTAGCTGCACCATGACAACATAAGAGTCTCAGCCCCTGAAGTTACTCATCTATATAAGCCTATCTGTAGCTTTCCATTAAGATCTATCGCATGCCAAAATGAGTACAGCTCTTCTGACAAAGACCAGTCCATAATGTACATAGGTAGAAAATCAGTGCTGTTGTTCAAAATTCAAATGAACACAGAAATACTAGTAACTACTTTAAAAACAAAAGGAAAAAAAAATCCATTGTAGTTTGAAGCTACAGGTGGAAAGCAAAAACTGTCTCACTTATTTTCTAAATGCTCTGATTTAGACAATAGCTGCCAAAACCAAATGCTGAAATTAAGAACTTTTGACATCACTCCTGAAAGATGCAAACCCACCTGTTCATAGTGGGTTTTATTCTATGTATCTTGAGCACATACAAGACTGAAAGCAAAAATAAATTATCAAGTGAGAGTTAAATGGTTGCAGTTAGTCCTTTGTGCTTTTTAATTTTTATTACACATGTTAACTCCAACTATACACAATCCGTCAAAATTTAAAATGTGCTTTTTCACACTCCTAATATCCAATATACAATCTAAAGCATCTCATAAAATTTTCTGATGCTCCACTTCAGTAAAGGCTAATAAGAGGATTAAACATTGTGCTATCAAAAGAACTGAAAAGTGTTTGACATGAAAGAAAGGGTAACAATTTGACCCTCTGCAGATAGCCCTGATTATCCAGTTGCTTGGAATACACACAAAAAAATTCTGACACGAATTACAGTAAATCTTAGCCATCTTTCTCTTTCCCTTGCCTTAAACATCCCTGTACCAATGAAGAAAAAAACCACCTACTTCAAAAATTGTCCAAAGTCTTCACAAACACTTTCACAGCCAGGCCATTTGCAAACTCCATGACCATAGAGAGTATGGGAGGCCCCAGTCTCCTCATGTGACGAGCTGTAGCAAAAGAATAAGGCATCAGATTCATCTCAAAAGCCATAATCGTTGGAGGCTGCTAGCGCCTGTCAGGTTACGATCAGTGACAAACAGGTCAAAACAGGTCAATTTAGCTCAGAGCAGTCAGAAAAATTTAATCGTTCTATTGAATAGTTCAACTGCCAAGGCTAGATGATGTTCCAATTAGAGAAGAAATAGAGCCAAAGATGACTGTTAATAAAGGATGAAAAAATAAGATGACTGTATAATATCATATGCTAATTCTGACATATGACCTTGGTGTAACATTTACCTATAAATAAAAAATATACTCAGAAGTGATCAAATCTGAGAAGAAATTTTGAAGACGGGCAGTCAGAATTCCTGAATATTGTGAATGTTGCTACAAAATATTTTAATTTTCTGCTTAATGTGTAAAAAATAAAGTTACTTCTATTAATAAGTATTTTTCTTCACAAGCATTGTTTCATTTTTGGCTTCAGGACAAAAACCCAGTTGAATTCTGTGTCTTTTTTTTGGAGCCTCTGCAATAGTTTAATCCACATACAGTTATCAAAGAAATTCAGGGGATTGCCCTATGGAGGTGGGCATCAGCTACACAGCCTGAAGCAAAGAACCATTATCTGAGATAAAATCAAAAAAGTAGTACTAACTAAAATTACTACTATAAAGGTATTCAGAGAAATACCAGCTTTTAAATAATACAAAATAACATTAGAAAACTGTTGTCAATCACAGGGGGACCAGAGACACTGAAATTACAGTCTCCTATTACAAATATTACAATAATGAAATTGAGTATTTATTTGAAAATACATTTACAATTTAGGTTATGTAGATACAAATTAAATTTCATCTTACACTGAGACCAAAGACATCTGAAAATACTAATGTACTTACTACAGATACTGTGTGCTCTTGTATGAATTTAATACATTACTCAAAAATTAGGAACAGTAAAGAATGTCTGTGTCAATGTGTCTGAAAAATTATTTTAACTTTATCCATATGGTTGAATTCCACTGTAATACACTAACACCAGTGAAAATTTGTATGAAATGTGTGAACTGCTTTACTGTTGTTCATATAAGAAGGAAAATTCAGTGGTTTTCTTCACAAAAGACAAACAATGTAAGTACTGCTTTAATGTACTAATTTTTAAAGGACCTTTATATAGAATATTTGCATTGAATTACAGTCTTGACAACTAATATACATGTATATTTTCTATGAAACCATCAGTGTGATTTAACTGCAAAGGCTTGATTGCCAGATATGTTAACTCCATTATGAATGAAACAAAACACCTACAGAAGTGCCCACAAACCTGCATTTAACCTCTACACCAGCACACTCCATTCTGGGACCTCTAATTTTTATCAAAACCACCTTAATTCCACAGGCAGGTAGTTGTCATTTTTTATTCTGCAAATCTAGACATCATTGGAAATTGCCTCCTATCGATAAACAATTCTGAAAAATCAGGTTGCCATGTTCACCTAAGTAACCTGTTACATGTTATTTGTGATTGGAAATAATGTGACTTAACGATGTTAAACAACAGCTTTACGTCAAATGATAAGCATAGTTGAAATCTCATCAGAATTACCTGTCTCGCCTTGCATTTAGAACTGAAGACTGTCCATTCACTATGGAATGATGAGTTATTGGTGGTGATGCTTTGGAAGTGGTGGAGGAGGTAGTAGAAGAGGAATTGTTAGTAGTGAGGTCTAGCCCTCCATGTTTAATGCCATTGTCTTCCATACTGTGAACTCCAGTCACTTCTTTCCATAACTGCTGAATCTCAGCAGGACTTAAGCCAGCTATAAAATGAAAGAAAGCCCCACTAATATAACAAAATAAAAGAGTTTCATATAATGAGCTCAGTGTTATTAATGGATTAATGCCAACAATAAAGCTGATGCTGTTTTTCCAGCACAATCAACATGTAGTAAAACATAAATTCATTTTTCATCTGTCAGAATCCAGGTAATCTAACTGTCTTCTCTTGTATTATAAGCAGTCAATTAGAAATCACTAATTTTAATATCATTGTACTCCTTCTGAAAACACTGCCTAAGTATCGAAGAGTGAAAGCTACAAAGAACTTACAACTACTTAAAAAGAAAAAAACAAAACAAAACACCCCAACTCTAAATATACTTCTGGATAAGATTTTTGTTGTCTCCTTAATCAATTTCTTGACATGGAAACATAACTTAATACTTCCCCAGTTAACTCAGGTTTTGTAATTCCTCTTAATCAAACATGTAAATGAAAATAGAAAACCACATTTCATACTAAGGATACAAACATTTCTATTCTCTTTAAACACTTAAAGAAAACAGGGAGTAGGGGATAAAGAGTGGAGGGAGAAAAGTCAGAAGACAGAAATGACATCAGCGAGATCATAACAGGTTTAACATTTGAGCAGAATGCATCTGACTTTAATTAGACTTTACTTGTTAGTTATGTTTGATATTTAGGAAAATTATGTTTAAAAATGTGTCTTAAGAGGCAAAACCAAAGAGACTATTTGGAAGAACAAAACAACTACAGTGCAGAGCTGCACTGGTGACTGCTCAAGCAACTTGGTACCATTCAGTGGCACCAGACAACTAGAAAGCCAACAAAACTGACTCCCTCTACACAGATGAAATTACATGTAGTGTAGGCCTTCAAATTCCTCCACTATTTTTTTTGTCAAGCTCTATTGTGGAGAATAAATTGGAGGGTTTGGCTAGGAGAAAAGAGACTCTGTCCCACCAGTCTCCCACAGTGATGGGCAGCCATACAACAAGCTTCTCAAACTTCTCTGCTATATGCACAATATAATTCTGGAGTCTAGCCACCAGATCTTTGCAGATGGAGCTTAAATTTGCTCTCTGCTTCATTTGTAGCCTGGAAACTTGTAGTTTCCAGGATTCATCCTCAGCCACAAATAGCAATGTCTTGTAGAATATATTCATGTTAGGGTTTCCTGGCTTGAGTTGAGCATTTTGCACAGTCATAAAACTTCCATTACAATATGTTTCTGTTTGAAGACTCCCAAAACACAGGCGAGAGAAGAGCTGTGAGCATTCTCTTATCTTGCTACTGAATACACAGCTAACATAGGAAATTCAGATTTTGAAAGATGAAGAGTTCATCAGAAATATATTTACATCTTCTGTCACTGCCAGCCTTTATAAATTTGACATCTCTCTTTTGAAGAACACTAAATTAAATGTAGAAAAGAATGAGAGGCCCAGAAAGCTGCTTGTGAAAGATCTGGTTTCACAGCCAGGCTTTTCAGCTTAACATGGTTTGGGCCAGAGGTAGCTTAAAATCTAATTCTGTCTTCTGTATCTCATCTTAACAAGTGAAATTGGGTAGGTAAGACATGCTTATGGTACCTATACCCACTGGAATGCAAAACATTTAAAATGCTGATGCTGCATGAAGTAAAATTTTGCTATTTTTATACTACAAATTATCTCAAATTTATTGTCCTTCAGAAAAGGACTAAAATGTACCTGTTCATTCAAACTTTTCATTGAGGATAACAAGATATATTACAAAGACTGTTTTGCAGTTTATATCATATTTGTACAGCAAAAAGCTAGGTTTTAAGGAAAAAGCAAAGAAGACAGGCTCTAATTCATTGCATTAGAGAGATGGGTAACGGGAGTGATGGTAATACTAGTTGTAATTGTTTAATGAAGGCAAGTAATTACTGCCATGTTCATGAGGTACATTCCAGCAACACTGCAAATAACCCATTTTAGTGTGGTAAATAATAGTCACCCACAAATGTAATCAAAATGAAAAGTAATGTTTTCATTTAGGTGACATGATATACACAGTGTATTATTTGCTTTAAAGTCTTCCCTTCCTCCTGCTGTTGAACAAAATAAACTAATTTTGTTCTGAAAAAAATAAAAACCAGAAATAAACCCATCTGTTTGGATAATCAGAGGGTAAACATATCTTTGTGTCTTGCATTGAGAAAATTTTCGTCAGAGATCATCAAAGTTTAGGCTCTGTGAAAGCTGCCCCACCAGCAGCACCCACCACCCCAGAACAAACAAGTGCTGGGTATGGCTGGAGCAAGGGCCCTTCCCATGGGAAGGGATCTCCTGCCCCTCTGGGCAACTGCTGGGCAGCCCTTTCCTCTGTGTGAAGCTACAGATGGAGCTGTGTCTCCAAGCTAACTCACTCAGATTTTTTTTAAATCAGAAAGAAATTCCTTTCTGGGCTCAGGCTGGTTAATTTTATCACTTATTCAGAACACTCTGAAAGGCTGCCTTTTAGGATAAAAGGATTAAGGGCAGGCACTTAAAAAGTATAAAGTTAATAAGAGGATTTGTAATTAATTGTAAATTATGGCAATTTTGTAGTTTCTGTGTCTGAAAAAGTCCAACTCCCATTTTACAAAAGACCTGTAAAATGGCTGACAGATACTTTAGTCTGGATGTAAAAGTAGAGTACATTTTAAAGTTCCATAGGTTGTGATAACCCTCAAAATACCCTCTCCACACTGTGTTAAAGAAGAAAGGATCAGGAAGAGGATCCAGATGGGATAAAAATTAGGGACTATAATGAAAAGAGCAAATATTGATTTGCTATGAAGTTTACTAACACAAAGAACCTTCAATATTTTTTATAACTTTTTTCAACACTATTTACTCTTAAGGTTTTGGGTTGTTTTTTTTTTTTTTTTTTTTTTAATTGTTATAACTTAAGAGTCTTTTGCATTTAGCTTTCATCAATACAGCATTACATGGAAGTAATTTGCAGTGACCCACTGTCTTTGGCATAGTGAAGATCTTGCCACAATACAAGTTAAAACACATATCTTATTTGCTATACTTGACCATCAAAAAAACATGATAAACATTCCTGTCCTTTAAAGGCAGAAACTATACTTGGAGCAAATACTATTTATATACGCAAACAGCACAGCTGTACTTGGAAGTTAAGTGTTTTCATACTAACAAATTCAAAACCCAAGCTCTCTTTGTCACTAATAATTTGTGGTTTATGAGAGTCTTTATGACCAGTAACTTATAAGCATGCACCCCCTGTGTTTCTCTCATTGTTCTAGCCATCCATGTAACTCGGCAATCTAAATGTCTGCATACAGAAATATTTGTGTTAGTCATATGTAAATCCTCCTTTATATATCTTACAGCACAGTGTAAGGAGAAATACATGTTTTTAACCAAACCATTAGCATATTACCTTAAATAAAATTCTGAAGGTTTAATTTAATAGTGCTACAGAAAATGACGGTCATAAAATTTGCTAAAGTTTATGAGAAAAAAAAAAAAGAAAGTTTGATCCTTTTACTTTTATGCAAACCCTAATGCAGGGACTTCTATGTTAAACCTAGTAAGTATTAACTGGATTTGTAAATATTGGATATATTTGGATGTATTTGGATGTGTAAATTTAAGATTTATGAGACAGTCTCAACAGATCTGAAGGCTATTTATCTTCATTACATTGGTAAGAACTGGACTGGGTGCTGTACCTTCCTATGAAAGACACAATGTGCTACAAAAAAAGGCCAGAGAAAGAACTCTGAGCCAGTCACAGCTCTGTATTTAGTTTACTCTTTATTTTAGCATCTTGCTGAAAAGATTTTCCTTCTACCCTTATTACTCTAACTTCACCTCGGCTGGCACAGCGAGTGGCCTTTCTGCAGATGCAGAGAGGTTTTCCAGGGGAAGCTGTCTCATGTTTTTAAGTTTGCACATCCACATCAGGGCTATGAAAAAAATCAATGTCCTATAAATTAGTATATCTAAAGGAATCCTACAAACAGAGTAGACACTAGAACCAGGAGCGAAAAATGAAAGAATTAAATACTTGACTGGAATTCATTATATTGAAAAATATCAAGGCAGAAGCATACAGGAGATTGATTTACTTTTAAAAGAACAACTCTTGATATATTTTAACTATAATATTTTAGTTTTTTTTACTATCAATCTTTTTTTTTTTTGTCATGAGTTCAGTTATGCTTAATTCTTCGAGTAGCACAAATTTCTTAAAAAGAACTGTTGACTAGTTCTCCTAGAAATGTATTTAAAAAGGTATTATTTTTTCTATGTTCTTCTACTAGAAGCACATGAATGAGTGTTGGATTAAACTAATGAATATCAATGCAATTGGGTAGGAGTGCAGAGGGAAATCTATGGGGATTGATTAATGTGAGAGAAAACCTGAGTTATTCCTCCTGCAACAGATGGCACAAGAGGAGGCTGCAGAAGGTAAAGCTGTTCGGAGGGAAGTTGTGTTTCAATTGCTTTTTTCCATTCTGGTCCAATGTGACTTTGTACCAAAGGAAACTGTCATTCCCAGTCTCACGTGTCCAAATTCATGAATCAGCTTGCCTCTCCACTGCTTATCTCAACTGATAATATTTAGTGTGATTGCTTACTTATAACTTGTTTTTTTTGTTGGAATTTTTATGATTCTAGATATGCTTCTGTTGTACCTTTTTCACATGACACAATGGATGGAACTCACATATTTATTTGGAATCTCTGCTTTCTAGAGATTGAGGTTTTCAGTAGTTAAGTCTTTCTCACAAATTTTTGCTCTCTTCTTTTTGTTCTGTTTTGTTTTGTCTACACTTGTCTATATACTGTGTACTCTGCAGGTATGAGGTGGAGGAAACAGATACATGCATAAAACCCAATTAAAAGTAATGTTACCTGTCATAAGCACAGTCTGAACAATGCTCATTGCAGGACTGGAGTGTCAGATCTCAGAGTATTGTGTAATTTTTATGACTGACATTTAGCTTGCCTCTCTATAGCAACACAAACAGAAACACATACCTCACAGGTTACATAGTGAGTGCTTAAGATGGGAAGTCTTTGGCCTTATCTTAAAATGTAAGCAGCATTTATCTACAAGTTAATTTACTTCTCAAAAGCGCATTCTCTCTTTTCTTTCAACCATCAATGTATTTGTGTAAAGTAGTAGAGTTTAAGGTCATTTTCAGCATTGAGAAATCTTGATCAAAGTGACAAAGGGAAATATTTTTTTCCTGGAATGTCTTTACTGTTATTTGTCAGTCATAACTTGTTACTATTGGAATCACACCTTCAAAACTTGTTTTCATATTTAACACACTTGACACAAAAGAATAGCAAATAAAATGAACCCTACGGTTTCTCCCTAAATTTATATCATGAATTGAAGATTCAAAGTGCTTTTCAATGGCAAACACTTTATTTTCTTAGGAAAAAGAAAAAAAAAAGTTGAGTTTTGAATGGCTTTAATATCACCATCTGATATATTTTGTATCTATCTGCTTATATTAAATGAAATGGTAACATTTCCACTAAATCAGACTTCAGTAATTCCTCAGAGAAAAGCAATGGTGCTTGAATTGCGCTGCTCTCAGAAATTGTTTTCAGCATGTAAGGCTAAGAAGAAACACTCAAAAGCTGTTTTCTTCCATAAAAGTATGCTGTAAAATTTATCAGCCTTAAGAAATTTGATAATACGAGTAAAAAGTTCTAATAATAGAGTATGTTTGGAGTGTCATAATGGGACTGCATCTATTCAGATGCAAACTGAATGGTTAAAAAATTATGAATTATAAATTACTCAAATACCTTGTGGCAGAGACTGGACAGGAAGAGCAGACTGGCCAGGTGGGATGGAAATGAGTCCCTGACGCTGAAGGTTCAGCAGATGTTGCTGCTGCTGAAGTTGTTGCATCTGGAGGAGCTGCTGCTGGAAGACAAGCTGCTGGGCTGCCAACTGCTGCTGCTGCTGCTACAAAGAGAAGGGGGGGGAGCAAATGCAGTAAAAAGTAAAGTGTGCCATAAAGGCTAGGAAGACAAAACTGTAAAATCAACTTCTTTCCCTTTAATCACATTTGTTAAATAATGCTATCTGTAGAGTACTTAGGCAATGAAAGCATTTGAAAATTTCGATTATATTCATTTAAGCTATTAGGTGTTAGGGGAAGATGTCAAGATAAACTTAATGACACACTAAAAAAAGGGTCAAGAGAAAGTATATAAAATATATAACAGCTGTTTCAAACTAAAAAAAAAACCAAACCACCAGCTCATGGCAGATGATAACAAATTTATCTATGCTAAAAGTGTTACTCTTTGCAGCAGCCTGTGATTTGAAGCCACTCTTGTTTTTCCAATTGACTAAGTTTGGTCTGCAGTGGCCCATGAACATGGTCTCCAGTGATCTATTAGTAAACTGGGATGTAGCCTTCATTTCACTGGCCTGTTAGCTCTCTCTTTTCTTGTTGGAATATATTAAAAAGAGCACTGCATTTAAGGCAACGAAGTGCCCTATTATGGAGCAAAAGTATAAGTTCCAATTTTGTGAGGCATTTCAAGACAAACTGAAGTCTGCAAAGACTCAGGAGGGTATGAGAAGGCAGTCACACTTCAGAGAAAGACAAGCTGCTGTGGAAGACCTTTCCTTTCTAGTTTGGGGAAAAGAGAAACTTCTGATGCGCTCACTGGAAAACAGACTGCATAATGGAGCAAGTCATGTGGATTGCCCAGAGCCTCCGGAGAAATACGAGAGCAATTTCTATTCCGTAGTTGATGGCTGTCTGAAATTCTATTCACAAATCCAAACAGAAACAAAGCCTCTGGAGGTCACAACTGCTTCCTCGACGTTTGCATAATGGGCAGTTTGAAGACAACGTCTAGGATACCTGCTGATCAATTTAACTACTTCAACATGTTTTGTTTGTATTATGTTTATATTTGATGCAGTTTGCTGACAAGTGCAAGCTAGGCCTGAGAAACCCGCTTGTCAGGTTGATTTATGAGCACATCAAACTGTAACTTTCTACTCGCCACTCCAAACCTATAGTAGCAGTTCATTAATCAGGGGCCTGTGACTTTGAAATCTGTGCTCAATTGCTCTTTTTCAGCCATGGACTAAATTTGCATGCTTTCTGAGCTGTGCTACTGAGAAAAGTAAGGCTCCTTCCCCAACACAGACTGCCTGTGAATACAAGATAATCAGTACAGTGTCCACCACACAGCTTGTTCTTTGCACACTTGGATTCATTAGCGAACATTAGACGACAGCAGCACTAGACTGCTCAAATCCTATGTCTCAGAAAGGAGAGCAGGAGAATTATACCGGCGCTGCTATTAAGCCCAGTAAAAACATATGAACAAATCTTTGATAGCTGCATTCTTGCTACAAGAAAAATTCTAAACTAGTCTTGTCCTTTCCAAGCTTCTGACAGCTCAGACTAGTCTGCATCAGCAAGGGTCTTAGCTCCTACCTCTTTTGCTTGCTTTCCTGGATGCTGCTGCTGCTGTTGTTGCTGCTGCTGCTGCTGCTGTTGTTGCTGTTGCTGCTGCTGCTGCTGTTGCTGTTGCTGCTGCTGTTGTTGCTGTTGCTGCTGCTGTTGCTGCTGCTGCAAAAGCTGAAGATGTAACTGCTCTTGCTGTTTCTTGTAAAACTCTTGTAGTTGTTGCTGAATAAACCATTTTGACTTTAATAAATAAAGGCAAAAGTTTCAAGTATTATAAATCTCCTAAACTCTTCTAGATTGGCATATGGTAGCGTAGCCATTAAGAATCACCTCATAACAAAAAAATGTGATTTGAAGAGGCAGATCTACATACATTTTTTTCCAAGGCGGTTCTGAAATTTTCCAATGCAGATTCCAAAATATCCTAAACAGAAGGGTATAGAAAATCTGTATTCTAAAGGGAATGCAAGAGCCAGATTAACTCCTCAAATAACTATACCTAAGTTCCTCATATGTCCTATAAAACAAATCAGAAGCTGTATTCATCCACTTGCAAGAAACCTACAAGTCACTAAGGCCATACTAAACTGTCTGCTTCTTAGGGGAAAAGTGTAATTAATCTGTCAATCTGTTTAGCAGGATGCTGGATTCACAACTGAAGGTGAATTGCCTGTAATGATCACGGTACTGGATATTCAAGTGTTTAAACATACAGTGATTGTGCTATGACTATGACAAACAGACACATCATTTTCTGTATGACAGTTAAGCACCCAATCAAAAATTCATTCTGCATTACACTGAGGTACTGATCTGACTTTATTTTTACTGTATGAAAAACAAGCTCATGGATTCTTCACTTAGCTTCCAGATCTTGTGGTAAGGAAAGAGCAACCTTCTTCTTCTTTTTAGCCTTATCTAGGACAATTTTTTTGGATGTAAAACCAAACAAAACAGAAAAAACTTTTTCCCATGATGAAACAAGCTGTTAAGTTCAAATTTCATAACCGCATACCATTTATGTGACTAAAGGGAGCACTACAGTGTTATGAATTTTAAAGCAACAATTACCTATAACTCTGTTTGCACTTTCCTTGGCAAGTCTACAATTAAAATGTGCCTAAGCATTGCAAATTTAAATATCATTTTGTTCAGTATTTGTAATGCATATACCACTGCTGTTGCTCTTGTTTTTAATATAATAATGTTTCAAATACACAATTTCACACTTCTACAATTAAAACAAAAAATTTGAAGACTGAGAAGTTTCACATTTATTTTCATTCTTCTTGGTGTAATGAACGATGAAATATTACAAAATAAGACCCATAAAATCTGGCTGACACTTGCACAAATGCCCTGCGCTAATGGTCCAAAGCAGGTAACCCACATTACCTGCTGCAACATAACTGCTTGCTGCTGCTGAAGAAGTGCTTGAAGCTGCTGTGGAGACAACACTTGCTGCTGGAGAATCTGCTGCATTTGCTGAGGGGTGATCACCTGGGGAGTCATCATGGCCACTGACACAGGCACCTGCACAGGGAAAGAAAGATATCATTGTCAAACACATTTTAGTTCGACTCCACCATAACTGTATGTGTTTTTTATTTTGTACCAAAGATGGACTATAATTTTTTACATATTTATCACTGCAAAGTTCCAGTTTCAATCAGAATCTGTTACTTTAAGACCACAGTACTGTGGCACTCTATTTCCAGAGGCATCAGATTTGATCATACTCAAGCTTTATGTTTCACATCTCTTATGGATTCCTGCAAGAAATTTAAGCATTGGCTAGTACAAATGTGTATTTAAAAATAAATGATCACATGGTAGGGCTCTCAACGCTTCATAATCAATCATCTTATCAAGTGTCATAATGTTACGAACAGAAAAATCTATTGAGACTGTTTCAAAAGATATGATTAAAACAGACAGCAAAATACGTATCTTAAAGCAGTAAATGTTTTACACCATAGACACTTAGCCTAGAAAACTATTTGCGCATTCCATGACTTTAGTATAAGAAAACCTTTTTTGCTCAGCTAGTGTTTTAATGAAGTCAGAGTTATACAGAAATAGAAATGCCACAGACATATCGTGGTATGAAGCAAGGATCGCCACCTCAATCACATAGTCTCTGCAGAGAGTAACACGTGCTCAGTCAAAAAAGTTGGGAAACCTTGTCACAACATTATTAGTTTGTCCACTAAACCCTGAGGATGCATTTTAGTGTAGGTGCTGGTTTGGACATGGCTTTGTTTTCTCTTCGTTATTCAGTGTGATAAAATGCCTATATATGCACAAACACCCACCTACACACACACTGTGAGGAATACAGGTGTCAGCGGGGAAGACACAGCAAGTATGTGTGTTTGTGTATGCAAGAGAAAAAGTCCCACGGAAGAGCCTGAGGTATGTGCTGAGCCACTTCAGCAGACACACTGTGTGAAACAATTGCTCAAGCTAACCAGGACACAAACAGCTGTCAGCAGGCCAAGTTTTCCACCCATGAAAAAGCAGCCACTCGCCTGTCTAGCAAAATTCAAATGTTTTTTCTGTATATAATAGCAAGCTGGCATATAAATACTGCTTTGTGAGATGATTGTAGGACATTCCAGTCTTCTGTTAATCAGCAAAAATAATATTATTATTAATAAAATAAATCACACATAAATCTTAAGAGAAAACCCTTTTCTAATATTTCTATTACTTGACTTTATCCCAAAAGACTTTGCATTAATGTAACACTTAGAGGAGAAAAGAAATATAAGTCTGATGAAGTTTACTTTAAGAAGAAATTACTTTATCTAATACTACACAGAATTCCACTTCTTACACAATTCATCACAGCATAAATTACACTCTTAAAATATTGACTAATTAAGAACCTGGAAGTAAAAGCAAACGCCATTATTAAAAAGACTGACAATCTTTTGCAAACAACAAATGAATTTTAAGAATTAAAATTCTGAAGGTCTAACTCTAAAATACAAATGTAAAAGACAAATAAGACTTTATTTGTCTCAGAATCAGACAGTTGTAGGGAGGATTTCATCTCAGCTATCACTGGACTCCTATAGTCAACATAATAAGGAACTCCTGAGGAAAGTTTATCTGGTCTAATTTAGGCATGTATTTTAGCATGGGACTAATGCCTCTCTGGATGTGCCTCCCTTCATTGAGCATAGACTCTGGGTAGACACATAACTTTGAGATGGTTAATATTGCTTGTTACACTTTGTGACACTTAAGTTTTGTAGTACTGGAAATTCCACATCTCTGTGCAGTATTGTCTTATTCTAAGTCTACCCAGTCCTAAGGACAGGACAAAGCCCAGTTTTTGTAACTCTGGGATCCATGAGCAAAGTGTAAAATTCACTGACCTGAGTCCGTGTTAAATTCCCTCTGAAGCCAGTAAGATTTTCCTCTGTTTAAGTGAGATTTGAACTTGCCTTCTTGTAACAATTTTGCCTCAGTGATGGTATTCAACTGCCACATGTCACACAGAAATGAGAAGGCTGAGAGGAAGATGGACACCTTCCCAATTAAAACATTCTCTTTAACATTGGTGAGAATTTTCCTAATCCTTACGTGCTTACTACCATAACATATAGCAAATGGTGAAGGTGTTGCACACTTGTTACTCCACTTCTCTGGCCTTTACATCCCCTGTATCATTCCTGGCTTGTGAATTTTCACACACTGAACTCTCTTTAGAGGCACTGATTTATTCATACTCTGTGTTAAAAATGCCAGCCAGTGAGAAGTGCAATAAGACTCGTGCTGCTGCAAGTCCTCCATTCCTCAGGCTGAAATATGGGTGGGTATCCCTTCGCCAGAGATATTTCTGCCAGCTTTTGTAGTATCTGCTCTGAATCAGTCTGACTCTGTACTTAGTCTTACACCTGCAGACACACCTGCTTTGCAATATGCTTTAAGAGCTTTTCTCTCCAAACTTGTTTTTCCTGTATTTTTCAACAGTCACTTTCAATTATATAAACTGAAGTAGAGAACTTAAAACATCTGGTTTTCAGGATGATGGACACAAGCATGAAAAAAACTAGTAGTCAAGACCATTAGTAAAAATACATATTTATGTAGATAATATTGCCTTTAACAGAATTTTATGTGAAGATCCATGTGTGTGTCGTACCTGATATCCGTTCTCTCCCACAGAAAAAGGACAAGGCATTTTGAAAACTGCCCGAATTTTAAATTAGCAAAACGTATTAAGCAAAGAGATTTCTCTAATTGTAATTAGGTAATATAAATTGGTACATTTCACAGCCTTCAGTGATACACCAGACTGCACTTTATTTCTTACAGGCATAGTGTTACTGTGCTATCTGGGTCGGAAGACTATCAGAAGCCTGCTATTTTATGGCCAATTATGTGCATTAGGTGTATTTCCTTGGTTTAGTGTCTGCATTTGTCAAGATTTCTCATACGATTTTACCAAAATGCAGCAAAGAGGCAAACGCTGAACCTTT
>VWZY01002112.1:299848-352348 GCA_013399075.1 Chloroceryle aenea | reverse complement strand
AACCTATCTTACTATGGCTGGCTTCCAACATTATCTACGAGAAAAGAAAGTCTTACTTTCCATCAGATAGCAGCTGTCTGCATGGGGCATCTCAATTTGGACTCTAGTTAGTATTCGGTAACTACAATATATTTTTATAGATAAATGTTCCCTCAGTATCTCTGAATATTGATTTAAGATGCAGGAGGGAACAATGGTTATCTCAAACCACATTTTTAAACATATTCTATTCAGGAAAGGGAATTTCATGCATGACCATCTGAAGCACAACATATTCCACACCATTTAGAACTATCTCAGGTTCTCTTTTCATATTAATAATTTCTACTTAATTTAAAATTTACCAGACACCTCACCACTGAGAAATATTCCAGTTTAAATATTGGACATGAGTTGCTCATCTTTTGTTTAATGACCAACTCTTTATATGGATATAAAACAGTGTTTAAAATGTAGTTTTGTTCCTTCTTTCTGAATAGACTTTCACTATTACTTTTTACCAACTAGTTTCATTGAAAGGTTTCCAGCGTTACAGGTAATGTAAAGTCCATTAGGTCAGGCTCTTCATAGCATGACATGCAGTAAATTACAAGTGCTTCAAGCAGCTCAGTGAATTACAGTTCATCACTTTGAAAGGTTCCCACTACAAGACTGCAGATATCAGATCTGGCAGTTAGGATCCAATTAACACTTTGGTCAGAATAATCAGATTGCGTGTGTAAGACTTGTATAATTCGTTTATTGCTTCCATGCATCTTCTGTCTGTAGGTAAATTTGTTGCTGTTATTTCAAAGCTTGGAATCAGTATTTCACTTGCCTTTAGGTTATATTTCAAGTTCTTTTGCAGTGCAGTGATGAACCCTCTCTGTTCCAGCAATTTAGATCACTTGTCCTGTAGATATTACTGCTTGAGAAATGGGTTGTTTCTGGTGGTTTTGTTTTGTATTCTTACCATGTCATTAGATGTCTAGGAAAAAATTGCAGCAATTTTTACTAAGCACTTTTTATTTAGTGTAACAGAGACAGTTTACTCCAACGTGATCATTGGGAATCTCACAGAACACCCAGATACACTGTAAATGACATATGCATTGACATTTACATGTGTACTGTCATGCAAAACCATTTCCTGCTACACTGAATATAATACTTTAACTGAATGAAAAAACATTCTGATTTTGTGATATCATTTTTCAAGCCATGGTCAGTGTACATAAAGGTTCTTCAGAACAAACCTCATCGGTGCAGTGTAATGGATTTCAAATTCTGTGTTCTTACCTAGTGCTTTTCATGAAATTGCACTTTCAAGTCTTACAGGCACTAAGATACCTTTTAAAGAACTCAACTCATTCAAGGTATCCCACTTTTACATGGGAGACCAGTAATGAACAGATACACAAATGCTAGAAGTTTGAAATGCAGAACCCTGCAAACTGTATGAGCAAAAAGACCAAAGACTACTAACACCCCCCTACATTTTATTTCCTGTGTCAAAACATGATAGTTGTGTTCAAGATATTCTGTCTTTCTCTGCTCTGACAACTCTGTCCATACAAACATATATAAAAGGTTATACCTGATTCATGTATACAGCGAAGTATACTTAGGCTCTTCATTGACAGAAGCATTTCAAATACTACAGGAACAAAAATTAAAACAGAAATTTAAATTTATTTCCTAGTTTGAAAGGGTTTCAAGAACAAACATTATCTAAAGCTTTATGGGTTTGAATGTGAGTAACGGGATATGAAGCTCTAGGGCAATGGTACAAATCTGCCTCAGGTCAATGACACCCAGGAATTATTGCCAGCTGAAACTATTTGATGGCCAATAATATTCCAAGTTTCATTCCAGTTTCTAGTCAGCTACAGTCCTTGTAAAAAATTACCATTATAATGAACTACAAGACCTACAGAAAGCTTGAGGACTGTATGGCTTACAGACTGAATTTGCTTTTTCAAAGTACTGTATTATTTGTGTGTCAGAAAACCAGATCTATCAGCGCTGTTTCCCTCTTAGAAGATAATGCCAGCAAGTACACAGACTGCCTGCAACCAGGCATAGCATAGCTTGTAACTTTTAACAGTTTAAATTAGGAATGTCTGTATAATATTTATACAGTTAAGAGAGAAAGAGAGAAACTTCTTTAGATGGCAATTCAGACAGAATAAATTGAGCTCTGTTCTGAACTTTGAATTTTTCTCTGTGAGAGTTTCCTCTCCAGGAATCACAGAAGGAACCTCCTGATGTAGGGACATAACAACTTTCAGTGGTAAGGATACTTCATTTCCTTTCCACCGTGGAACAATACGTTGGTGACCACAGAAGTGAAGGAGTAGAGAACTGTCCATGAGTAGCCATTTGGAGCCACCAAAATTATTATTCAAGTGGAAGTGTATGAGATACCCAGTATGCTTTCAAACCAGAACTGTATTACCTACAGGCAACTTTTCGCATATATGTAAATAGTTATCAATTAAAATGTTTTATTAATTTTAGATAACTGAGAAAATAAGTATACTGTGCTAAATGATGGAATTATTTTACTGTTGCCATGTTTCAATTCTCAAGACACACAAGACAGCCTTAGAAAATTTCAGCATAACTGCTGAACTTGGCACAGGTTAGGTTTCTATTTGTTAAAAAAAACCCAACCAAACAGAAAACAACCAAACAACTGTACTACATTGTATTTTGAAGCAATTTATGCTCTATATTTCCAACAAAATATATCCAAACCAGTGGAAATACTCCTTCCCCACATGCCCAAATCAAACCTCATCCCAAGATACTCCATTACCATCACCTTAAAAGTTTCTGCAGTTCATTTTTGTTATCCTGTAAAATGTGCAATAGGCTGAAGACACTCATCTGTATTCCTAAGCCTTCTAGAAGTGGGTAATTGCTCTGACCCCCTCAAAGAGTTTCTGTTGTAAAGGGAAGGAAGGACTGTCCAAGAGAAGTATCTTTCCTAGCTCAGCAGAACAACTCTTCTGTTGCTTCAGCTTTAAGCAGAAGAGTGTGAAACAATTCTTGTAGATAAAAAATGGAGGAAGCTCCACTTTCCTGAAGAAAAGTCTTCAAAGAGTAAATGCAAGAAGAGATACAATCAGGAAATAATACAGCCCAGCTAAATCTTGACTATTTGAAATGTTAACTCTTTTCACCAACTAGCCAGGGTGACCTGGCTGAAATGAAGCATTTCACCTAGTGCCAAAAAACAGGACAATGAATCAGGGTCTATTTTGTAACTATGCACACTGAGAGCATTTGAACATGCATGATCAACACTTATGCCGTAAGATTTTCAAAGCTAGACAATCCCCAAGCCAGAGTCCCATTTAAGCATGTATGTATTAAGCACCAGACTTTCAAATCTCAGTGGGCTGTTGTTTTTTTGTGCTCCACTCTGGCTATCTTAGTTTTCAAGGACATGCTACTTTGTTGCATGTACAGGAGCTGGATACTGACAATCTGATTACATGCATATAGTGTGACACATTCTGGGTAAATTCTTATCTTGCCTACATCTATGCAAAAACAGTGTACTAAAAGGCCACTGAAGTCAACAGTACAATACAGAGGAAATTGATAGAAATAAAGTAAGAGACAGGCTCAACGTTATTGTTGTGCTGCCCTTTTGTGAGTGTGATATATCCTGTAAGCTTGCATGGTGCAGAATGCAGCTGCCCCTGGAAGAGTGCAGAGAGTTAACCATTTCCCTGGGCTTAAAGTTACAGAAAAGACACTTTGCAATTTTCACTTACATGATGCTTAGAAAAACTGGCTTATTGACAATAGGAGCTGCTGTTTATGCCCATGTAAAATCTGGTCACTCTGTTACACACCTATATTTGCACATTAGCTTGCTTATATGTTCTGTGATTAAACATTTGAGTTGATATTGATACTGATTTCATATTAAGGCAATGTATATTAAAAATAAATCATTTGATATTTAAAAATACATATTTACTAGTCTTGATATTTACTCTTTTATTATTGCTTATTATCTATTTATTATATATTCCTAAAGCAACAACAGGCAGCTGTCACCAATAGCAAACTAAAGACAACTTTGTATGGGACCAAATTGAAGACCACAGTTTTTATCTCCAGCTCACATAAACATACTCTAGGCATAAAATGTGGCCAGCATGTGAATTACGGAGCTAGTCTTCCTTGTAACTGTTGCAGGTAAGACGTACAAATCTCAGTTAAGGACAGTTTCGGATAGAAAGGTAAGTGACCTGGATCACAATGATTTGGGTATTGTTGGCAACTTGCCCGGGACCCACACAGCGTATCTAAGATTTCCATTCCAAACACTGCCTCACCTCCTTTGAATCTTGGCAGACAGAGCAAAGGCACATGCTGCAGTTGCAGAACGTTGCAAATAGTATCTATGCATATCATCGTATCTTATGGATGTTATCAAGATAAAGATAAAAGAAGCACTTTTTGATGTCAGCTCTTTAAAGTAGCCAAGTAGGCTACTTTAGGACGAGTAGGATGAGTATTACAATTAGTCCAATCCACCTATTTTACCTGTCTGGTGGTTGAATTAAATCCCTTATCTGTTTACTTTCAGGCTCTTTTGTACAGTTTGTGATAAAAGGGGGCCATACCACCAACCATGAAATGCAGTCCTGCAGCCAAGCCATCAGCTTCTGAAGAGTAGGCAAAGCAAGCTGCTTTCTAGCTCTCCACTGCTAGAAAATTATTCTTGTCTGCGAGACAGTGAATGGGGGAAAGCTGGCTGTGAAGAGACTGAAGAGCACTCCCCATCCAGCTTTGGCAATAGCCACAGATTACAACAGCACAAGGAAACATTGACCAACACTGTCAAGGGAGGCCAGAACTAGGGCAACAAAACACTTCTCAGGCCAGGCAACTTCTCTGTATGTGTTTATGGAAATCTGAACTTGCTGCAGCAATTTCAAAAGAGCCTGTCATTAGTTATAATTTTGTCAGCACTTTTATTGTTTATGTGTCTTTGGGGTGTGCAATGGAAAGGTGGGGTTTTTTGCATATGAGGAAAGTGGATTAATGGATCTTTAATGAGTTAATACATGGGCTTCATGCTTCTTTATGTAAGCAAGAGTCCCAGTTAAAAATCCTGTACAAGATTTTTTAAAAAGGAAAATAAATGACTCGATGTACAAAATTTGGTGGGAGGGTTTGAGGTTTTGTTTGTTTTTAAAAATATATGGATATATTTTAAAAAAATGTTATCAAAATGTTTGGAGAAAAATATGCAAAGTATATTCCCATATGAGCATGAGCTACAACAGGAGCCAAATGGAGGACTACGATAATCCTTAAGTATTTTTTGATCAACAGCAGCCATTGAACAGACCAGATTCTACAAATTTAATAATGCTGAAGCTACAGTGTCCTAACTATTTTCTCAAACCTGTAACATATAAAATACTGGCTCCCACTAAGGGAAAAGCAACACCCAAAAGCTCTTTGCAAGGCCTCATGAAGACTACTCTAACCAGGATCAGGAAGGCATAAAAGTATCCTGAAGCCACCCTAGTATTAATTCCTCAGGCCAAAAATTGTCAAAATTTGCAGGAACCTCAGATCTGATGTCTGTATAAACAATATCAGGATGTGCACAATCATCTGCTACTCACTTTCTTGTAAACATACCTACTTTGCATAGGCTTTTACAACTGCACTCACACATAACTTTTGGTTTGTTTTAATGTTCTTGCCAACTAGAAATCACCTCAGCATTTTGCGTTGTTGTGACATATTTCCCTGTTCTGTATAAAACACAGTCATGTTCACATACAGAGTAGACATTTCTGTATCCGATTTTGTTTTGCTATCCTCTTGCTGTTTGTTCATACAAACATTGATGGTGTAACAAATCCAGTCTTTGAGGACTGTAGTTAGACCTCTCCCAGTGTCAATCCTGAATTTTCCTCTACTCTTCTTCAATTATATAACATCATATGGCAGTTTCATAAGAGATGACATGGGTATTAGCTTAAGTACTTTTTAGTCTTTTCAGAAATAAATAATACAGTAACAGAACAATAACGCAGTCCTTTGGTTAACTTTAATAAGGAAATGTCGTAAGTGTGATCTAAAAGAGAAAAATGCTTATGGAGAAAAGAAAAATGGAAGAAGAAAAATGGGATCCAATGGGAGAAAACTGTAACATAGGAGTTTGTGACAGCAAAGGCTCCCTCTCTTTGACCCATACTAACATGCACCTCTGATGAATATACATAAGTACCACATCAGGGAGCAATCTGTTACGTCTCTCAGACCGACAAGGACCATATTAAAATACTAACTTTAGTAATTTCATACTATCTTAGCATGAACTGGTGACTCTTAGGCCAGGTTTACACTGCATCATTTTAATCATCTTACATCTACTTGCCCTGGGTACTTCCTACAGGTAATACAAGACAATGTACAAATCCATGGTCTAATACAGCCCATATAAAACTGGAGTTGTTCACATCTGTCTCTCTTGTCTACTACCAACACAGGTTGGACAGACTCTGCTTCTTACAGGGGTATCTAAATTTAAATGCCTTCAGTTTGGCAAGATGAATCTGAACTTTTTGATAGTTCATTTGAAGGGCCACAGGGTTCCTGAGTAATAGTGACAGAAAAAACATCCTGTGTAGCATGTGTCATGCTCAAATGACAGAATATTCACACCAGTAATCACATTAACATGGACACATCCTGAAAAGAATACAGCATCCTTGCAAATAAACTGGGGTTAAATATAGTTTATGTAAACAAGATCTGAAAGCTGTCCATGGCTTTAGCTGGTAACCTTTGAAAGCTTCCACAACCCTCGTGGCTGCATCCAGTTTCTGCTCCCTCTCTCATGGTACAGCTTTAAGAAGAGGTTTCTTCAACACACTTTCTCCTTTCCCCAGACACACTTCCATCAGCAGTCTTGGGAGACTGTCAATGCACAGTATATATTGAAGTACCTTCCATTTACTGAAATGTCACCTCCTTCATTAGACAGAGGTGAGTGTCTCTGTCCTTTCACTGTCTTTCTATGTCACCTGCCAATGATTTCTTTTGTTCAAGAACATGGAAATACTGATTACATTTTCTCAGTCTCTGTTTTTAGTCTAAATCAATTCCATGGCTTAGTATCAAAATATGAAGTGTTATTTAGATAGAGGTGAGGCAAATTTATAGTGTTCTTTAGAGACTGGAGTGATCTCTTTGTCCACTGCTTAGGCATGCACTGCAACAGGCTGTACAGCTCAAATCCTCCCAACTCACCACCTTGTTGAGCACATTGGCCACAGTAAGGCAACAACTTTTTGCAACAAGAATTACAGACAAGAAGATTGAGTTTGTTTATATTGAAAATTGCAGAACAACTATCTATCTCCAGTGGGAGCCAAATTTAGTACTGGTAGAGCATATGACATTCATGAACTGATTTACTGGAACACACAACTTGGTATATAGATACATACAACTAAATGACTGAAGGAGACATAAAGGTGGATCTTTAGTGATACATCTGTTTAGAAGCCACTCTCAAGTACAGATTTTTATTACCATAAAAAAGTAGAACTAAGAAGACCCAATTTCTATAAAAGGTTTAAAATAGATCTAAGAAACATTTTTATTTTTTTTTTAAGTTTAGAACTTCCAATGCAAAAAGTATTAAAATTACTTTCTTTTATCATTTTAATAACAATGTCTGATTTGTCAAAATAACAGTACAAACTCTATAAATATCTGTTAAGGGATTATTCCAATAGCATGAAAAACTAAAGTGAAGAAATGACACAGAATATAGAACTGTCATCCTGCATTTGCATATCAAAAACTGTTTAAAACTGACAGGCACATAAACAGAAAATACATGCTATAAAATTAGTAATTTTTAAGCATGGATCTTTAAAGCTGGCAGAGCACCTTCATTATAACTAACTCGTTCTCAAGAGGAATCACAAAAATGGTGCAGCACCTAGCAACATATTTTCTTCAGTCTTCTATATAGATAATAGTTTGATTGCTACAATGTTTACACATATCTTCATTACCTTAATATACTGTTGATATTTCTTGAATAATGCATTTTTGTTAAGGATGTCACTTTACATTTATAAAATGAAAGTATTATTTATCTTTTCAAAAGATGATCAGAACTGAGGTTTACTAGATATTGGAGTCTTCTTGGCAGAAAAAAAAACCCAAACAAACAACAAACACATATATAGCACTCTCAGTACTATGAAATAGAACAAATACTTTTAAAGTTCTTATAATGCAATATTTGTAGGGAAATGAAGAGGTTTAATAGGTGTACCAAAACATGAACAAAATTCTGAACTCACAAGTCCTTTTTAATCAGAAAGAGAAGCAGCACACTTCAAGCCAAGAACTATATAAAACAACACCCTAAATTTAAATTAATGCAAACAATAAAAACTGCATATTGCTAAAAAAAAAAAAAAAAAACAAAACAAAACCAAAAAAACCCAGCCCAAAACCCCCAAGCAAATAGGAAAAAAAGGAATTATTATGATGCTTCTTCAACTGAAAATGCTGCAATGGCCAGGGTCATGCGCCATGTCCTCTTACACAGTGACCAAGGAGAACCTGGACTTGGGCTGAAATTGCAGTGGGGCCTGTATTCTGAAAAATCTAAATTCCAAAGAACTTGGGGTTTTTCATTTGGCTTTCTAGACACAAAATCAATTAGTCACAAAGCTTCAATCCTATGAAAATTCAGTATTACTTAGATCACAATGTAAGTGTAAATAAGCACAGAACCTTCTGCAAGATTTGAACCATTAAAAAAGTTATTTTCTGTACAAACTCCTGTTTGCCTCTCGATTTTATTTATTTCTAGAAACTACCCAGAGATTATCTTAATAGACTTCACATACTTACTCTGAGAGTAATAGATGTAGCTTCTTTGTCATACCATCCATTTGGATTACTTCTAAAAACCTTCACAAACCAATGTTCACTAAATATACACATAGACATAATTACTGTAATCACTGATTAGCAATCTAATTGAACTCATTTCATTAAAATAAATAAGCTAAAAAAGAAGTATTTCTTGTTAAGAAATCATTATGCAAATCCCAGAGAAAAAAGAAGACTCCTTGGCAAATGAGATAGTCCATCCCTCTCTATACATGCAGAATAAACTCTTTTGTTTAGTAGATATGTTTGTTCGAAATGTTTTTACAACCTTTAAGCAAGGGAGATTCCATAACATCCCCAGCAGACTATTCCAGCACTTTCTTACTTTGCTTATGTCCCAAGTTATTTGATGCATAACACAAATTCCCTCTGCATCAATTAAAGACAGTTTTTATTTGTAGACATGGGTTTGTAAGTATAAAAATCTGTAAATATTTTGCAAGGATATAATTAATGATGACAAAAATAATGCCATTTACCAACAAAATGAATATTTTGTAATGGGATGGTAAAAAAATATGCTTTTCACTATTACTCTCTTATTGAATTATTGCTATATTAACTAGAATTAATTAGAATGTCATCCAGTATATTTATCTTAATGTATCTTGCAAATTTAAGAAAATGCACTTCTGTACCTAAATTACCTGACCTAACTCCGAAAACAGTACTGATCTGAACTCAGCATCGGCTTTGTCCCCAAGCTTGAAAGTATCAACAACTGGTCACCCTAGAACTGACCTTGTGAATGAAAGTCATTGTGACCTGGGCTTATCAAACTCCAGAAGTATTAATTTAATTACTGTATGACCTAGAATGTTATCGTTTTGACAAAAGACAGTATTACATTTCACTTATGTACAGTGTTTACAGTACTCTAAGAGAAGATCATGTACCACCTTCTATGCTCTATCACAGCTTTTGCAGCTTTTAAAATCTGTAAGAAGACACTGAGACTAATCAAACAAACTAATTGCTGAAAAATTATTTTTCATCCAGAAGTGCAAGCGATTTTAAAACTACAGTGGTTCATAAACTAAGACTAAAAACACAGCTAAGGCTTGCAGGTGCTATAGCAATGTTTCCCTCTTGCCCACCTATGCAAAAAACAAACCAATTTTAACATACAAAAAATGAGCAACGAAAAACAGTGTGAAAAGGAACTTCTCTGATTTACATGCAGTTCTGCAAGATTAAAAATGTTGCTTAGGAGCAGTCCAGATTTTTTTCTTTAAAACCAATCGTTTTACAATGTGGATTTTTGAAAATAGTAGTGAAGGAAATTTCAAAAGAAAAGTTTTTCTTTGAGGTGAGCCTGACTTGGATATTATACACCTTGGACTAATAATAAGAAAGTTGTTTTGAGAAGGTAATAATGTTTCTGCTCTTCAAAATCTTTTTTTTGATACAAAATTAACAAATTTCAGAGCATTTTAGTACTGAAAAATCATATTTAAAAAGGATAATTTTAAATGGAATGCTTAATGACGTTCTAATGAAATATTTAATGTTGGATCAGTTGTATTGCTATTGCTAAAATACTTCACATTTTTCGCTATTTTTTTTTTCCAGTGGTATACTTCCTCTGGCAAATCCTAGAAGGACACAAATATTTTACCAAACTGGTACAGAACACTCAGCTTACTTAATTTGAAGAGTTTTCTAAAGTATGGGCATTCAGACACAGTTACAAGCCACAAGGGCTAGAAAACAGAGATTTAAGGAGAAGAAAAGGAGAGATCTGAATATCCAATTCAAATAAAAAGTGCAGTTAAGAGTTAGTCCTAAACTGTTAATGATGGGTATCTTTATTTTCTCTATACACTTTATGAGCACTATACAAATATCAAACAGTGGTAACAAACACAAGGAAATTAGAGCAGGATTTACACATGTAAGGAGAACACAGGTAGGATACCCAGGTAATAGAGAAGGGGACATGCTGTTGGCATCTTCTCATTTATATAGTTGCTGAAGATGTTTAAGCTGTTCACATTTTCTTGGGGAAGGAGAAAAGCTTTAGGGGCTGCCTAAAAATGTGTATATATGCATCTATCTGTCTCTCTTTATCTGTTTCTAGTCATCACTGATGACCAAGTCATTAATGGGAGTTTCTGAACAGCAAACTCATTAAATGGCTGAAGCCATACTAAGTTTTGCTACATGTAAGATGTCAAGCAAGTTTTAAAATGAATGAATTTTGAAAAAAAAAAAACAAAAAACTAAGCACATCTCCCACTTATAAGAGGCAAAGGCACTGAGAAATGAACGATTAAAATCTCTCCATTACTTTGTAAGTGATGGCATGGTGTATGGGTTTTGGGCACAGATCTTTCAAAAAACTATCTCCGCGACCCCCAAATCACTCCAACCATCTAGACTTGACTGTTCATGGAACATTCAAAGGATGGAGATTTTAGGCTGAATAAAAGTTATATTCGCAGCAATATACACAATGGGGATAGACTTTATTTCTTTAACAAGTGACTAACATTTCTCTGCCTTTTATATATTGATAATGCTAAGAAAATTATGAAGAACCACAAGAATAACCTAAGTAGATACTTATAACTTCCAGTCATGAATAATATGTTGGTAATGGCACCAGTACCTTCATTATTTCAGCATCTCCACAAAGTCCTTAGAGGTGGTTTATAATTTTTACTAAGGAGCACAAATTCTCCTTGCACTACCTAGACGTTGGAAAT
This sequence comes from Chloroceryle aenea, assembly GCA_013399075.1. NCBI lineage: Eukaryota > Metazoa > Chordata > Aves > Coraciiformes > Cerylidae > Chloroceryle > Chloroceryle aenea. Next base: position 340,691 of record VWZY01002112.1, on the reverse strand, counting down.
ATGATAGCATGACATAAAAAAGAAACTGAAATTCCTAGAAGTTTGTATCACGTACGAAGTATGTAATGTTCTATCTATTTGGCCAAATGGATTAGCAGACTGGATTTGTGAGCATCTGGCTTTTGAATATCTTAAACAACTTTACATTTAGCTTTTCATATTATACCATCTTTGATCATGTTCTACCACACCTTCAATAACATGGCATCACAAATTGCTTTCTACTGTATTTCAAAGTCCTTTTTTAACATCCTGAAGTGTTAAATAGACAGATATATAAGCCCCAACATTTCACTTGGATATCTATGTATTTATATACGCATATTTTACCCACTATATATAAAAAATGTTATATATATATAAAATGCTAGATATGTATATATAAAACATGTTGTCGTACAAAACCAAAGTTTGACATATATAAACACATTCTCTTAATTGTCTGCCTGCTCAAAGATATCTGGATAAAATAATAAAAAGAGGAAATAAAACACACTGTAACTAACCATTATCAAGAGATTGTTGTTTTAACAAGCAGTATGGAATCACATTATCATTCTATTTATTCAATAATCTTGATGTTGTTACAAGACTAAGACAGTTATCAAAGCAGGAGATCACTCTTCTGTGGAAGGATCACGTCACTTAATGGGACTGAGATGTCACATACACTACAGTCTCAAAAAGATAACAACTACAGGACTGAGATTGTAGTGACAATGAATTTATGTTGGCATACACAGCCCCAACAAAATACCTGGTATTTGATAAGCACATTGGCATAGCCTGTTTTAAAACTGCTATCACAGTGCTGATTTAATGAAATTCATCTCACAAATTCATCTTCTACTTTATACTCACATTCCAAATCTATACATACTTCCTATTGACAGTGGTTTCAAAGGTCTTTCATTAACTTAGTCTTGCAATGACAAATGTAAGAACATCTTCTCTTCTTTTGAAATTAAATGAGTATTTATGGTAATTATTATAAAACGGTTTTACCCTTGAGGACATTGGTCCTCCAGGTTTCAATGGGTTTTCAACTAAACCTGTTTCTTCAGAGAAATTTTAGAATTATTCTTCATGGCTCAGTATATTCCTGCTTAGTAACCACTAGCCAAGCTAGCACTTCTTACACCTTTTTTTTTTTTTAATTCATATAGTTTTAGTCAAAAAAAATAGACTCTAGGCATTCAATTTCCTTTACTACTTGATTTCTGTGTATAGCTGATAACACCGATCCACCTACATGACATACCAAATTTGAGACATATAGAAATTGAAGAGAATCATAAAGTGGCTTCAATACACTTTGTTGTACTCTCACAGCTTCTAGACTCTGCTGTACGTGGTTTGGTCTCACATCCATTATGGAGGTATTAATGTAGCCATATGGTTGCAAGAAGACGTGGTTTCTAATGAATTTTTAGGCTGACTATAGGTCTGCAGGTCACACACCAAGACTGTCCCTTATCTATCTTTGAATGACATGTTTGTAAGACGGAGGGAGGCAGTTTCACTTCTGCTAGGTTTAGCATTAACTATATGGGCTGCCTTTCATTTTATATATTTCATGATAAGATACATTTTATGAAACCACAAGAACAGAACAGGCTGAATTTGAACAACTAGACGTTTTGCTACCTGATGTCACAAAAAAAAGATTCTATTGTAGCTACAGTGCTACAATGCAACTATAGACTATACATGTAAATAAAAACTTACTTTTAGGTATGTCTCAAAGTTACATACATATATATGCATTTGAACAACTAGAAGATGGAGGGGTGGCATAGTGAGTTAACAGATCAAGAATGCCGCATTGCGCACAAATGAGAAATTCAGACAAAAGCCAATTCAGGACTAAATATTGTACATGACCTAAGCCCAGGTAATTTTCAGATGTTACTACTAAATGCCAGATTCCTAAGGTTATGAGCACACAGGACAGGATTTTCTGAATGAATACACTATTTCTACTATCTTTTGTTTGCATTAGGATCATAGTGTAGCCACCATTACAGCAAACTGACAATTGTTGAAAAAAACACTGACTTTAATAGCATCTGCTGTGTTTGGTATTCCTCAGAAACCAATAGTGAGCAGATGCCCTTCATTCCATATCTCATATTTCAGAAAGTGGTTACATACGTATTTTTCCAGCTCCAGCCTCAGATTTACACAAAAGTGAATGCAAAGCTAAATTTGGGAATGGATTACTACAACCTGACCTGAAGCAAAACTGAAATGGGAAAGTTGAGTGAAGAAGACAAACTTTTTCTCAGAAAAATATTTTCTGATCTCTCCTAGATTTCATCCTTGGCATTAGCTAAGACAAAATTATATGGCCAAAGTCTTTGTACTAGAAGTCTCTTTGCAGATTAATCATGTTTGATGATAAAAACTACCATCAAGCTAGCTGCAGGTGAAATAAGGTTTGTGTGGTCATCATAATGGCATTTCAAAAGCACAGAATGAGTCTGATACTCTGACATTTAAAAGGCAAGAAGTGCGACTTAGATGCTTTACTGCTACTTTGTGTCAATCACCCTACTTGGCAGGAATACTGTGTACATCCCAAGTGAAAAACAAAACTCCAAAAGTGAATGTGAGGGATAGAAACTATAGAAATGAGTAAAATTTCACTTACATTTATCCAAGATGGCTGTCGCTATTACTGTTGAAACTCTGCTATGGGCTGAGGTCACAAGACCCTGTAAGCTAAAATAGAGAAGCTTCAGCTGAGGGTAACTGAAGCTGCAGCACATTAAAATACATTTTAAGATTATAGGTATTGCTTGGAGTTTTAATTTCTTGATCTATTTTTCCCAAGGCACGAAAAGTGACCTCTACTTTTTAGTCATTTTTCAAGCCTGGAGGGAAGAGACTTTCATGTTATGCTCTACCTCATTATAAGTGTGCATGTATGTTATATACAGTACATGATATGGTAGTATGATGCTTTCATTGGTATGAGTTTGGAGTTGCCACATTATTCACAAATGGTGAAACCATACGTGGTTTATGCAGATTCTCCCAAACAAAAATAGCATAAAACCTGTATACAACATCACATCATCATGTGTGTAAGAAATGTGAATTATACAAAAGAAAAAAGTAGCTTAAAAATCTTCAAAAATGTATTAAAATGCATCATGGAGCTTTTTTTTCCTTTACGAAAAAGGTAATTTTTCGTTATGTACCTCTGAGGGTATCTCATAACTTTTACATCTTAGAAATATCGAAATAACTTTAAAACTATTTTTGTATGCATTTGAATACTGTAGTGAAAATCTATAGCATCTTAACCTCCCAGGGCTTAAAGTAAGTGTGTCATCTACTAGGTAGCTAGAACCTCCTCTCAACCTGTGATATAAAGACCCTACTGCTGGCTTCAGGAAGTGGCAAAATACTAAATTTGCCACTAATTTTGGATCAAACATTCTCTCTTGTGGCCCACAAGTCACTGTGTTTTTGGGAAAAGAACTGACATGGAAAAGAAAAAAAACCAGAAAACGATGCCTTGGGAAATTATTGTTTTAAAAGTAGAGATTTGGAATGACAGAAGGAAAGAGACTAGTAAAAGTTCAGTTGAGAAAAGTGTATGATGAATAACCCTGCAGTTTATTACCTGTGCTAGGATTGTATATGATATTTCCCTATGTAAATATAAACTTTTGTATGTGCATGTATAAACAGATATATTCAGTATGCACAAGCAATTTTCTAGATCATGTCTTACAGGCTTTTCGGTATCTGAAATGAAGAAAAGCAATTCCAAGAACACAACTACAGAAATCCTGAAGCAGCCATGTAAGATATCACATATATTCAATGTATGTGAAAGAATGACAGGTTGCCAAGAAACACAGTGAAGGGTGGAATCTCTGTGCTTTCTGAGCAAACAAACAAACAAAAAAAGAAATTCCCGTATAATACAGATGTTCACTGCATTTATTACACAACCTTAATGTGAACTATGAAACTACCAGGGTACTGCATCATTTTGATATATTCAAAGAAATACTATGAACAACAAAAACTAAGAAATCCAGTGAAACTTTTACATATGAAAAAAAAGTTTTTATAAATTTTTTACAAAATTAACTAGAATTCACTATACTCCTATGAATCAAGACAGACAAAATCATCATTTGAAAGATGAGTAAAGAAGACAATGAAGACAACAGGATTCTAACAAAAATGACCACTGGGGAAAAAATAGGTAAAATTTTCCTACAGAAAAATGTCTGCTGCATTTTACATTTTTTTGAAAAAGACAGAAAATGTTGTTCAACTTATAAGGCCATCTTAAAAGAATGCAAGAAGTGATGGCTAAAGTGTTTGATAGAAGACTAAATAATTCATGTTTACCAAACCCAGTTCAGTACTTAGATGACTAGTCTGAAGTTTCATGAATACTTGCAGGCCCATGTAGAATAAGCATTTGCTAGTCTCAGTGCTGTAGGATAGATTTCACATCACCAAGAACACCATATCCCAAGTGGAACTTGCTTGCCTTCAGCTAATGAGAAACACTAACTAAAAAATATCAAATTGAAAGGGAATTAATGATTCTCTTCATGAGCAGAGAGACTTCCATAACAGAATTTATGCAATCTAAACAGAGTGTGTTTGAGTATGTAGAATGTAGTCTAATACGCTCAGTGTGTAAAGAGGTAAAGCTCTATTGACAATAAGCTTGTCTCATTTCATAAGCAGTAATTTATTTAGAAGAAAAAAAAAGTAAAATAGAAGTGGAAATGGGGGCGATATCACTCTACCAAATGCAAGAAGTCTATGCAATGGACACTCAAATGTGAGTTAGTCATCTGAGGTTACCTGCATAATCAAAGTAGAAAAATAGGCATTTCCGTGGCACAATTCATTAAATCCTAATTAGATGTCTCAATCAGATCAGATAAGCTGTCTCCTAAAGTGGGTTGAATACATGTTGACAAGAATGTGCTGACTAAAAGTGCCTTGACTATCATTGGTGAAAAAAGGCTCTCGAGACTGGAGTGTTAAGGTGAACAGCAGGGAGAAGGTGTAACCATCTATTGCCTGGTGAAATAAAGCCCTCTTCCAAGAGGCCAATTATCTAATGGTGACTTCCCCTTAGTATACACTTGAAGTAGTCATTTCTGTTTATGTTAAAGAGAGGCAAAATCAATCCACTCTCTATTGACTTCACCCACTCAGACTGCATCAGATAGATGTGATGCCCGAATATGTACTCCAGCCAAACAGCAAAAGTAAAACCACCATTCACTTTAGTTTTCATTCAGGTATGGGAAGGTAACAAAGAACACTGCTGAAATCCTCAATGACTTCATTCTATCACCGGATGTAGGAAGAAACCTGTAATACTCTATACCTACGTAAACAAACCAACCAACCAACCCTCAAATCCCCTTCTTTCTCTTCATGTTTGAAGAAAACCTCTTGTTGTGGAATAAAGTGAACGAAAATGTTACAATCTACACGTGCGCATACACACAGAGAAACCAGACAGGGAGTCCTACGTAGTAACATACATATTAAAAAAAAACCATCAAACAAAATCATCGTGGTGCTTCAGGAAGTTGGAAGTCAATAACTTGACTTGCATGGCAATAGCTAAGCAAAATTTTGTTTAGAATGAAGTTTCATAAGTTAAAAAAGTCTATAAAATCAAAGGTAGCCAAAATTAAAAATAATAAATAGCAAAAAAATTATTTGATTGTGTACTAGCTTGGTATAAACTTTTCTAATATTATATACCTGTCAGGTTTACACAGCTCATCAGATTAGATGTGACAGTAGCACAGGCCTCTTTAGAGATACATGTGACAAACTCAGGCAGCCAGCAAGGGAACAATCACCATTTTGATAATCAGTTTCACAACTGAACTGAATTTCCAGAAATTATTACAGCATGATGAGGGTTGGTCCATTTGGTGTGAATGAATCATTTGGATAAAAATAATAGAAAAAAAACCCTTTACAGATTAATTCACATTTATCAACTATGAAAATTAAACAGAAAGCAGATTGACAGCACCTCACACAACTCTGTCATAACCATAAATCCAGACAATGTATCAGATTTCATCAGAAGAGAGGTCATGTTTTAAATGAAGGTAGAATTTGTTATGCATTATTCATCCATCTGAAAATATTACAAGGTGGGACAACTTTTTATAGTTTATTACCACAGCATATTACAAAATGCATTTGTAAAATAAATGTTTAACCGACGAGTCTATGACAAGTCGTTACAAAGCACATTATAAGATGCAAATATTGTTAAAATATGTGTGCATGTTTAATGCATGAATTACAGTCATCAGGCATTTGGTACAAATTGTCATAAAATTTAACAAATGATAATAAGGTATTTGTATAAATGGCGTCTAAACATAAAGTGTGCACAGAGAAGTAAACGGTCTAAAATTAAACCTTGTATGATGGCTCTTTTTTCCTTGGCTTTTTACTCAAAACAAACCAAGTTAGGTGATTTTTTTTGTTTGTTTGGATGCTAGTAAGCAGTGTCTGAGAGAAACTTCTTCCAAGACAGCCAGAAACATCAGTTTTCAGAAGATTTCCAGAATCAATTTACAGATGGTTCTTCATTAGCTAGGCAGCACTGATTAGCTTTAACAACATTCTGATTCTTTTTTCTTATAAAGAATTAAAACACACTGAATAAATCTTGAGTTATTGCTTTTACAGACAAATTTTCTGAGGAGCTAAACTGTTGAAACTCTCTGTATTACAATTAGTTGTCTACTCATCAGAAAAAACAACTTCAACACCACAGGGAAGAAACAACCTTACCTTTCAAATTTTGTATATGTCATCAGTGATACTTAATTTACAGACACTGATCTATGTAACTTTTATATATGCTGTTGTTTTATGGGGTTGGTTTTTTTTTTTTTTTTTTAATTCAATACCATACAGCAAAACACTGATTAGAGAACAGGTATTTATGATTTTTGGTATACGTGTAGAATATAAAGAAAGAGTTGCCACCAGGATATTTCCCAGCTGGTTACAGAAAAATATCTGTCTCTTGGAAGAGAAATTTATATATGAGAAATTTATATATTTATATATAAGGAGAAATTTATATATCTATAAGAGTCAGACTAAACGGCAGACAGGATCCTGAAAATACAGAAATGTCCTTACTTCCAAAATCATCTGATAATTGTCTAGGAAAGAAGGAGAATAGATTGAGAGAGAAGGCAAATACATGGAGATACCCCAGTCACATCCTGCAAGCTTTTGTGCAGAGATTTGCTGGTACGTGAAAACACAATTACAATACAGAACTTTAATGATTTCACTGTGACTAGATAATATTATCAATTTAGTTTAAAATTGCCAGGTTTCAGCTGCTGAAGAAGTTGATCTCTAGCTTCTCAAGCACAGTCAAAGAGCATTAGCAGGATTGGAGAAGTCTGATCCTGTGATAAGAATGTTGTGATTGTTCTCTCTTAATTTTCTCCTAAGTTTAATAAGATTGAATGCCTGGAAACAGGACCTAAATGTATTCAGGAAAGAAAGTATGTATGTACTAATTTTGACAGAACAAGGAAGGAAAAAATCCCAAAACTTTTGAAAAATAAATTTAGAAATTCACAGATGAAAAGTCTCTTTCAAGCTTTTGAAAACAAGGGTTCTTGAGCCTTATGTTGCTGGGAGAATGTAAAAGGGAAGGATCTCAAGTTTTTTCCTGTCTTATTATCTCATCCTGCCCACCATTTGTAACTTTGCATTTTGAGTGGGCACTCAAAACCACAAAATATTAGGATCTGACCCGCTGCATACATTATTAGCTGTAGTTTTACAAATCTGAGTCTTGACCTATTTTACAAGGAAACACAGGTGACCACATGCATCCACGGAACATGCCTAAGGAACGCTCTTCCCTTCTCATCTGTGGAACCATGAAGCATTTTCAGTTGCGCATTATGTGCTTCTACACTAGAAGACTTAGTGAAAGCACTAAAATAAAGCCCCTGTTGCAAACAATAGCCACAGCAGTCTTGCAATCCCACCAAGAAGAAAGAAAACAACATACTCAGCCACAAGGTGCTCTTGCTATCTCCATGTCATAGTTTGAGTGCACAGTGCATTAAGTGACTCTGAACTTTCCCACCTAGAAAGGTATTCAGGAAATTTGTGGCTTATTGTTTTTTCCTTAAAAGCCCTCAGATGGAAGGGCCTCCACAAACTATTTGGTTTGTGTTTTTTCTGATTTTCCAAACATAAAGGACCCTTGCACACTGGCAACGCACAAGAGGCTTTGAAGTCAACCCCAAGTCATTCCTTCTTCTCTGCATATTTTGTTGTGTTTAGGTAAAATGATTGAGCAATCAGTTCTGGGATAAGAGAGACTGTCTCAAAATTAAATTGAAGGTCAAGAGGATACTGCTCAGGCCTGTCAAAAATGCAGGACAATTCCCCATCCTTTCAGCAATAGCTTTACTCGTGCTTTCTTGTGACACTGCTGGTATTGTAACCTTGATTGTAAACATGGGCAAGTTCCAAATCAAACCACCAGAGGCATAAACCCCTAAACACAACAGATAACAAAAACAGAACACAAATGTAAATTAACAAAATGTCCTCAAGTGAGGTTCGAAAATTATTATTAAAAGATTAATATCATAAATAAAATTAACAGTAAGTGGCTTCTCTTTTTCATATGTTGTTTTTTCCTTCAATGGGGTATATGAAAAATACTTAAAAACCCAACATATATTGTAGAAGACATTGTTTAATAAAGGAAATAGTCTTACCAGCATATACAGCTGCCGTGCAATTATAAATGCAGGAAATCATTAATGAGAAACATGCAGTTATTTTCTACATACATGTCATAGAATCCTCCTTTCTTTAGCAAATATATATATATCTCTGTGGTAGAACAATTACAATTCAACAGAAACAAGGGAGCAAACAGTATGCTCATTCACAGAGAAATTTACTCAATTGGAAAAACTGAATAATATTTTCATTCCAAAAGGACTATATTTATTAACTGGAATTATTCTCATAACTACTCAACAGGTTTTAAAAACAGCTGAAATCTGACAATGAGAGCATGTCTTCTTTCAAAAACTGAAATACTTTTGTTTTTTTTTCTTTCCTAATAATTCTATGTTGGCCTTCTTTGTAATTATTTACTTCAAAAATGCCTTTTTTCTTTTGTGATGTAGTCATCAGTTTATGCTAGACACACATAAGGAAAAGGTGCACTAATCTAAACATGAATTTTCACCTGTAGTTTAATGGTTTCACACTGCAGTACACAAGGTGACTAAAGTCCAACTGAAAATGTGCACCATCCACTACAGAGAAAGAAACTGCAGTGTGCTCACCTTGTACTTTGCTGTAGTTAGATTCACAGAATGGCACTGGCACTCTTTACATGCCCACATAGAAAAGATTTCTTTGAATAAGTAAAACAGAACTTTTTTTCTTTTTTTTTTCTGAATTAAAAGTAATAAGTGAAATGGAAAACATGAATTCGATTATTTGAGTAATAGTATTTTGCATTTCATTTCCAGGTTTTGTGTGTTTGCACGTGTCTATAGCTGCATCTTCTGCTAAATTCTTCATTCTAATGGTAATTTGTGAAATTCTCACCCACAAACTCCAGTATATAGCTAGTTACAACTTCTTCTAGCCCAAAGTTCCACATAAGTGCAAAGATACGTCCTTTAACATGTGTTCTGAAGGACAAAATTTGAGTGTCCAGCTGACTTAAGGGATTAGCTAAATAGAAGGAAGTATCTCATTTGAAAAGTATGAAATCCTAAAATGGAAGGCAATCCATGAAAAGGAGATGGTTAGAGAAATATCAGTAAGATGCAATCTCAACATCTTATGAAAAAGACTATACTGCACTGAAAAAGACTGGAAAGCAGTGCTGTGTCTTTCTTTAAGAACAGGACAGTGCCAGGGGATTTAGAGACTGGAGTTTTAATCTCTATACCTCCTGTCCCTCCTGATCAGACCATTACAGAGTTGCTATGGACTGTGTCCAACAAATCTTGGCATTCATCTTTCAGGGTCCTGACCTAACCTATCTGCAATTAGTTGGATGAGATTTACACATTCTTTAGACAAGAACAAAGTTGTTCTTTGGAGTAGAAATCCAGTTTAAACGGCAACACAGGCTACTGTAGTCCCACTAAGACAGAATATAGAGGGAAAAAGAAGCAAACAGAAACAGAGAAACAGTATTTGGAGTGTCTGTGGTATGACTGTAGTGTTAAATAGGATAACCAATAAATACTCCTCATGGGCACACAGTACAAGCCTACAAAGAAGTGGAAGGAGTACGACTGACAGTGTCATGCTTTCCTATGTTGCACAATTCAGGTGAAAGTTTTGTCATTCAGACAACCGAATAAGAATCACCGTTTTTTTGGCAGGAATTGTGCAAAGATACCAGTGCACTTGCTCCATGAAGAGACTCAGGTCATAGAAAGCAAAGACTTTTCAGTGTAGTAATAGAGACTCCAACGAATACAGTGTTCCAGGAATACGAAAAATAGAGAGGTTGTAGTATATCCTGTTTCTAAAGAATCTAGAATCATATATACATATATTAAAAAGATAATTCAATTATATTCACAAAGACAGTTCTAACGTAGTTTGGGTAACTAATTTGGGTAAATAACCTGATATCATGGCCTTTAGGAACCAAAGTTCCCTAAGTTTTTCAAATGTTTTTTTCAAGATTTGTCAAGATTTAGGGAGCAAAGAAATTTCTCAGACATTAAATGCAGTATTTTGTTTCTCAACTAAGACATTATCATTAGCAATATTAATATTAGAATTGCTGCTACTATTTTTTAAAAACAATCTAAATGACATTCGTAATTAGAATATATTTTATACAGAGAAACAACTACCCTGGTTTTCAAATAATAGCTCACTGATAAAAGCTATTACATATAGCAGCCTCACACAGAGATACATATGAACAGGGATGGAACCACACTCCCCTGTTACTTCAAAGTACAGCTTTGCTAGTAATTACCTACAGACACAATGTATGGTCTGAAATAGCTAGGCTGAATAACACAAGTATCTGTGGAGAAGGAAAAAAAAATAAACGATCCTTCTTCAGGTTACTGAATTGTGTTTTTATACTAAAATGAAGCATCCCGAACTCAGCGTAACATCATGAGATCACACATGGTATTATAATATTTTCATAAGCACACTTGTCGATTTTCATAAATCCTCAATTGTTTCCTCATTTCCAATTTACTGTAGACAGAGGAAAAATGTGCCTGTTACAGAAAGATACAACTTGTTTCCTCTCTCACTCTGTGATTAGATTTAATTTTTATCAGTGAAAACAGCCACATTATCAGTGTAAGCAGTTAAATTACATCTTCAATATGTATCATATTAATCAATACAATATTGTCTTTCTTCTACCACCATGGCATTCACTTACTATTTCACATTCCTCTGGAGTGCCATAAAGTCATCTCTAATCTTGATAAGGCTAAATAAGTTTTTTGGTCATCTTTAAATTTTGACACATACAATATCCTTCAGCCCATTTTCCAGTTCATTAATAAATATATTAAACAATGCTGTTTAATGTACAGGTCAGTGGTAGACAGAAATGTTAACCTTTTGCCATGCTGAAAATTGACCATTTACTCCTACTTTATCTTCTGTCTTTTAACTTTTTTTCTAACTTACAATGGAACTTTAACTTTCACCCAGAACTATTTCACTATTTCATTTTCTTAATAATCACTTGTGAAGGGCCAAGTCAAGGCTGTTTAGATGTCCTTTTGAATCATATCTCTTGGTCTTACTTAAGATATTTATTTTTGAGACATTTACAAATTATATCTTGTGGACTGAAAATACTGTAGTCTTCTTAACAGATGCAGTAGAGATGTGTGTGCTCTGCAATTTCAGTAAACTTCGAGGCTGCAGAAGAAGAGCATGGTTTGTCCCCCAGAAAGGTCAGACCACCTAAACTTCCAGCTGAATCAGTAATGCAGAAAAATTAAATATAAGGCAGTATTTTATCCTGTTAGAACGAAGCACTTCAATGCACATGGCAAATCACAGAGGTGATGAAAGACTCAGAAGCAGTAGCAGCAGCATAGCATGGGAATTACTGCAGCTGTACAAAGGCCCCCATATTGCTGACCAGGACCATACTGTAGGCATTGCACGGACACAGTAAAATGACTGTCCTATGCAAGACAAGAGATGACAGTGACAGACTGATAGAAAATACCTGTCATGATAGCAGGCAATATATGTGCCTAAGCTTTCTATACATGAACTGGAGAAGTCTGAATGACTGACTTCACGGACGATAATGAGGTACCTCACAATCATTACAGACAGCACAGAAGCAAGTACAATAGAGCTTATCTGAAAATCTAAAAGTAGGAAATTAATGGCTCCATTTTTTTTTCTGCTTTATGAGGAATAATGGGTATCATGAAGTCAGTCTGTGAAGGATTGTAAAACTGAAAACAAACTGCCTGTATTTGATGCTTTGAAGAGAAACTGGAGAAAGATACAGGGAGAGATGTTAGGAAAATAATCTCTGCAGAACAGTGGCAGCAGTGTGACAAGATGACATTTGTCATGTGCTGAAAAGAGGCCAGTTGTAGCAACTGAAATGTGGAGAACCTGCATGAGAGTTTTAGCTCAATGCACAGCTTAAAAAGTTGTACCTTAATATGGATGTGAGGAATAGGAATAATATCCAAACTCAAGGTGTTGTTTAAGTTGCAATCTTAGAACGACCAACATGTTGATGCAGTTGGCAGTGATGGAGAAAGGGATGGGAGATGAAAGATTATTCCTGTTGGTCTTTTAAGTTGATGTCTGAGTATCCACAGACTGAGGAAGAAGGGATGAGTTTGGGATGTATTTATTCATTTATCTATTTAATGGAGGAAATGGTATCTGGAGTACAAATCATAATGATGATGATCAGGTTTCTCATTTAGATTAACTACAATAAAGTTTCTCTGAAGAAAATGGCAAAGGAGCAATTAGTTGGATAAATATTTTTTAAAAATCTGTTTAAACCAGGAAAGTGTAGTCTTTATTTTTTTCTAATTAATACTGTTTTCATTTAATCTTACAGCTTTAGCATTATGATTTTAATTATAAGACCCTTTGGTAGTATAAATTTATCAAAAGAGGGGTTGCAAATTTCAGTCATTCAAGGATATTGAATGACCTAAGGAGGTANCAGACATTCCTATGTTTCTATGTTATTACATATGATTTTATTATTGCAATTGCCACTTATTTTATAATTAAAACATTTTAATGTTTTAGCTGTTTTTTTTTTTAAACCACCTATTAGAAAATAGCTTATGTTTTCAGCCTAATCTCACCTAAGTATATTGGCTTTCTTAACTCTATGGGGAACCCTTTCAAAACGATAACAGCGATAAAAATCCAATCGAAGTCCACAAGGGACATGAGGCTTAACGCATTCTCCTGTGTGTACTCTATTAGCCTGTGCAACAATATGCTTTTAAGTAAACATAAAACTGAGTATTAACTGAGCAACATTATTATGTTTAGTCAGCTTAAACTACATATAGGTAACTGATTTATCTTATATTGAAACAAAGAAACCAAACTGTTGTGTTTCATCCAGAAAAAGGTATAAAAATTAACAGCAGATGAAATGTAATGCTCATGAAAACTGGCAATATATTAAAAACTACTTTTTTTCTTTTTCTTTCCAAAATACAAACCTCTTTATGAGTATTTTAAAAGTTTAGAACAGAGAAATCCCACTTGTTCATTTCACTATCTGTTGGATAGTGCTTTAGTAATTTGTATTATGTGATTAATAGCACTATGTGTGGCTCAATTGCTAGGTTTGTACCCCACAAGGATTTAGTCAGGTATTAGTGTAAGTGGCCACTCCACTGACAGTCAGGAGCAGCCAGGGTAAAATGACACTTGGCCCCCTTATGAGCTTGCACCAGTGCTGTCCTGCCCAGCTCAGGGATGACCCCCACCTGGTGAGCAGCAAGTGCTGCTCTAGTGTGACCCAAATACTTAAGGAACTGCTAATAAATTGCTAAAAAAGCCCATGATGCAGCTATATAGGGTACAGAATATTTTTATGTCTGCATCTGTGTATGTGTATATATGTTACTTTGCAGTTTTGGTTTAAAATTGCCTTGTATACTGCAACATCAAAGACTCCTCCAGAGAGGCTTATGAGTGTGGCTATGGCTTCCTGATTATAGCTGATATTGTTAGGTAAAGAAAAAAGGTTAATTTATATGAGAACAGGCAGCAGGTAGTCTACAGTTATCTCCCAACATACCAAATGCTCCTCCCTAAGAAACTTCTATTCATGCATTTCCAGAGATATTAAAGAGAAAAAAAAAACAACAAAACCCCCAAACTAATGTACCAGATATATAGCCATAGATCACAATTTGGAAGGAAGTAAAAATAGGTAAGAAAATAGTAGTGAATCTAGCCATGATTTACAGAAAGATATTTTTAGCTACAGTTCTACTAATCAAAGTGATGTAGCTCTATATGAGACCAAAGCAGTAAAGACATTTTCCTGCTGGATACAGACATAAGCTTCAGCTATTATAAACTCATGAAACTTGCTGCTTTCTTGATATAAATTACGTTGATGACAATAAAGTGCCTTTTGAGAGAAACCACTTTGCCATCAAGTGACAATTAATTTTATTTGTAGGGGGAAGAAAAAGGCCTCTGGAAAAGCACTCCATTGAATTTTTCTTTGTTGCAGTCTGTGCTGGGGCTGGCTGTTCAGGGCAACTATTTTCAAATACTGTACTGATAAACAATAAAATAATGAAAAAAGCTAACACACAGTGTGATATTCTATCTTCATTTTCATAAGTTTGATATACCATGAGCTAACACAGAGGCTGTATTTGAAATAATGGAAAGGCAGAATTACAGAAACCTCATGCTGATTCTGCCCAGTAAAAGGTTTGCTTGAGGGTCTTCTGCAGAAGTATGACCTAAGTTTACAGGAGAAGAACACAGATATTACAAGTTGTTGAAAGGTATATCTCTTCATGCTGTATTGCACTCACTTTAGTTGCAGACTTCAAAGAAGCCACTCTCGTCTCTACAAGACTCAAAAGGCAGTGCTGTTTTACAGGGCAAAAAAAAGGCACAAGGGACTTTGTATGAAGAATGTATTCTAGAACCTGAGAAACCTCAATTACTATGTGATTTTTAAAACTTTCCCTTTAAATATATGAAATGGCACTTCCTGAAATACAGATTATTTGTGCTATGTAACATACACGTTGAAGGAACTCAAGGGACATTTTAACACATTTTCTGCAGTGCACAATGAGAATTTTCCTTCTGTATTGGAATTCCCCTTTCAAATGAAATTAACAAAACCAGAACTGTACTTAAGAAAGGATTTCTCCAAAATACTAATGAAGCTGCTTGTAACATTCAACAAAAATATTCATGAAACAAACATCTCTACGCAAACGTTTAACCAAATAATAATAATGAAAAAAATAATTCCACATTTTAAACACTGTCTTTAACCTCAGAGACATTCTTCACATGAACATCCACATTTTCTATTAAAATGCTACTTTTAGACAGTACTCTGTGTAGTATGATCCTCTTAATCCACAATTCAGTACTGATAATCATTCCTTCCTTTGTACTTTTCTAGGGATATGCTGAAATGCTTGGCTGCCTAAACTACAGTAATTTCTTTATGCACTTGTAAATTAAATTTTATAGAAGTGGTGAGTGCTTAAAAAAAAAAAAGACAACATTTTTCCTTTTGAAAAAACTTAATACATCAAAGAAAATTCAAGGGGAAGAGACATCCACAGCTCTTCAGGAACACATGGAGGCAGAAAAAACCACACAGAAGAAATTATTTTACAGTTACATATGTACTTTCCTCACCCAAGCTGACCTGTAGTAGATTTTATATAAACACAGAGCTCATGCTATTTTTTATCCTGTAGCACTTCTTTCTCATTTCTTTAATACACCAATGAAGAATACTGATTGAATCGTAACTGTTTTCCTCCTGCTTATGGGTCATTTTCCCTGGAAAAACATGAGTTTTTTTTTTTTTATATTCTGTCAGTACAAACCGTGCCAAAATGACTAAGTCTGGTAAAATAAATAATGCATTTCTCAGAATATCACATGACGAAACCCCAAATTTGAATAACAGCAGCTGTAGGAATTTTAGAAAAAAGAAAATAAAGAAAAAAAAATTGTGGCCCTACTATTGTGTTCACTAGGGAGCACTGAAAAGATGAAAAGATTGTAAGGCTAGGCAATAACTTAACATAGCAACTAATTTCAATTAATAGCAATAGTAGACAATGAATTTATATGAAATTGCATTGCATATAGAAAATCTGCTTCAGAAAATATATTAATTTTACTTAAGGGTGATGATAAAATCCCAAACTCTATGTTTGTTTTCACTGATATGGAATACCAAACTGTTAGCAGCCCATCGAGGATACTACAATAAATTATTGTGATTCTCTTAAAAGTTGTGCAGCTAAAAAGTTCTGATTAAGATGGGTTTTTTTTGCACTATTCAGGCTTTGGAAAGAAATATATAAAATATATTTATTATTTTGATCTGTGCTTTACACATTTGTAGCGATGTTTATAAGATGGCTCAATCACTGGATTTGTTGAGATTGAGAAGTACTAAATCAAAACCAAACCCAAGTCATTGCATATTCACCATGAAGACGACATCTTTATTACATGGTTATTCTTGATAGAGCTGGGTGAAATCTTTCAAAGAGACGATGATGATACCACCAAGGAGTATAATTTGAGCTGCAGTTTTTCTCAAGCACAAATGAAACCAGTCCCTAATTCACATCACGTTACACATAGAAAGAGGTTGAAGTCAGGCCACAGACTTGTACAGATTGCATGTTTTCATAGTTTTCTTCAAATGCGTATGGAGGACTGAAAACTTGTTCTTTTATTTCTATGATTTTTAAATTTTTTTTATTTTAATTTTCAGATTTTGTAAACTGAAGTCTCCCTTACAGGTCCTAATGTAGAAAATAAAGTTGTTTAATTTCTTTTCAAAGGTTATCGTATAACAGGGCATCATATAAACCCCCTCATTTCTATTTAGAAGAAAAACAAAAATCTGTAATTCCATCTAACAGCTGTAGTACAAAACAGCTATATGTAAACCACAAATATTAGTTAAGTTAATATTAAGATCAGTTGTTTTCACACGGAAATTTCATTTGATTGTCAAACCAACAGACTTCCACCCTGCCATTCAATCCAGTGGATTCCTTTCAGCTAGAGATCTGGAAGGATCACCAGTTTGGAAAGCTAAGATAGAAGGCACAATGCCTGAAGAGCCTCTTTTCTACTTCAACATTAAATAAAAGTCAAAAAAAAAAAAAAATTAAAATGTCATCCATTGCTTTCATTTGAACAGAAGTGTTAAATCTCAAAGTGGTTGGTTACAAGTAAGCTTGCAAAATGACTAAAGCACGCGTGTGTCAATGTAAGCATCTGAGAAAGTAATCCGAAAGAGCAGATAAGAAAGTACTTGATTTAGTATGAAGATTTCTTTAAATAAATATAAAACCTGCTCCTTCAAGGATTAATTTATGATCCTACAGATCTAATCATTAAATATCCTTCATGTGAAGTTGATCTGGCACCCATATACTCTTACACAAAGCAGTATTATGCAAAAAGTAATTATTTTGCACTTAAAATCACCCTCATGTATGAAGTATTGGTATTTCCATTTTACAGAGGGGAAACTGTAAGCTCAACCATCAATAACACAGATTTAATGATAAAAAAAAATTGCTTTTTTTCTTTTTTCCTTTAAAATAAATAATATGCTATACATTTAAAAAAATTACTCTTCTGTGGTTATAGACACACAAATTACAGTGCCTAGACTGGAAATAAGCACCTTCAACTTCACTGAAACCTAAAGGAGCTGAAGGCAATTACCTCTGTACTAGATCATTCCTTCTAGAAGTGTATGAAGCAGCATTCCCCCATTTTCTGCATGCATGGTGGAACTAAAATTTCTAAAGCTAAGCAAGCCATAAGAAGTTCCAAACATATTTATAATAGGAAGGTACCTGTACTCTGGTCCTATTTGTGTATAATTCTTTCTCTGGGTTCAATATAACTGTACTGGTTTCTACAATACTGATAGCCTAAATAAAATAGTTATATCCAGCTTGCTACAATATCTGCAAGGTATGGATGAGGATCACAAACCTCATGTCTGAGATTAAGTGACTTGTGTTCTTGGCCCTTCTCAGGTTTGGATGTGAACATAAAAGCGAGGGCAGGAAGATGATAAAAATATCCTGTGACCTCAATGTAATCAAATAAAAATAATATTCTCTAAACATCAGAAACCAGCAGATTTCCATCTAAATTATTTTGTCAACAGCATGGTGGTATCCTTGCTAACCTTATTTGGCACTGGTGAATAATTAGATACACAGGGGTGTGACTCCAATTGAAGGTGTTGGCATTGTAGCACTCTGTGAAAATATTAACTATGAGGTTAACTCCAATTTTCTCTTCTTTAATTAAATGCACATGGTACTAATGAGGTAACCTACTGTTCCTTGATAGCACTAATTAGCTAAGAGGAGAGTACACTCTCACACTGCAATTTAAACCTAAAAATAAGGTTGAAATATGCTAATTGCAGGCAATTTAAAACAGTACAAGTTGTAGAACTAGTCATAATAAGGGAAACTGACTGCTTTACAGCACTGCAGCTGGAACTTTGGTTAAAATCAAAACACACCACACAATTTTAGAATGATTTGACAAAGTATCCACCAGCCTCTTCAAAAATTGTTACTTAATTCACAGTATATAAAATAAGTGAAATCAAGAAGGAAAAAAAAATCTTAGCAGCTTATCTAGGAAAAGACAAATAATGCCTCATATAAATAAGAAAAAAATCTGATGAAGTCTATGCAGAAAAATATCTTTTGTTTAGACTAGTTTGAAGCTCCAGATTTTCCTAAACACTTAAGAGTTTAATTTGTAGAAGTGTTGAGCAGCTGCAAGCTTACACTGACGTCAATGGAGTCCTGGGTGCTCAACTCTACTGGAAGTCTGGTTCTAAAATTAGACTTTTGAATGGAGAGAAAAAAAAAGAAAAAGGAATGAAGAAACATGCAGTACGTTTTAAAGAACAAATCTGTGATTCTATGTACAACTTTGAAGTTCCTGAAATAGCAACATTTTGTACTGTAACATCAAGTGTATTCTTCACGAGGTATCACAATAGATGGTTCAGCTTAGCCAGTGAATTTTAGACCAAGTTGCATAGCTCATTGATTTGTAATAACAATTTCAAATTTCTTGATTTAGAGCTCCTGCTGTTGAGCAGAGAAGAGAAGATGGACAACAGCCTTTTGTTATATAAGCTGTTTTGCTGACTAATGCCTGGGGTGACAAGTGGCCTGAGCTTTGGCAGACATAGGTTGCTTTTGTTTATTTAATTTTTTTCCTTCTTTTCTGATAAAAGTAGCATTGCAAATACCTCTATCACAAGAAAATAAAAGGATTACAAAACAGTGTTCCCTTACTAAGACACGGTGGATATCTTAACTGAATATAGGCTCAGAAAAAGCCTTGAACTGAACGAAAATAGCATCTCCCACGTAACCAGAATCATTAATCTTATTTTCTGAATTACTAAAGAAAATAAACTCTAAGGGAAATGATAACACCTACACTGACATTCCAGAAAGCAATAAAATCTGTTCATGTGTATCTATAGATATGAATGCATGGTGCACATCTTATAATCAGCAGACTTCCATAGGGCTAATGAATGATCAATAAAAAACATATAATAAATTCTCTGACTTTGCACTACCTCTTTTGTTTTAATTTTAATCAATTATATATGCCTACAGTTCATTTTTCAGGCATTGAAAATTTAATCCCCCTTTAGGGATGTTTTATCAGTGCTGTCATGGTGGTCTAGTTGCCTACTTCAGGGAAATAAAGCTATACTGCAGAAGGGTCCAGAAAATGTCTATTTCCCAAGATACTATTACAACTGACAGATTTTCATCAAGGACCACAGCTCTCATATGCTACTATAAGAGCACAAGAGTAATCAAGAGAGTTGGAAATGTCTCTTTCATTAGGTTATACTCAGAAATATCAAAAGAATCTGTTTAGTAGTATTTATAGGTTACATGAGTGGATGGACGATTTTTGATTGTAGAGAACACAAGATCCCAAAGCACCCCTGACAGCATAAGCTGCGCATCAGATTCTTCCAGACTCCAACTCAGTGACTGATTTAATTCTGCATGTGTGAGCTCGACTGATTAAATGTTGAGAAGTTGAAGCAACTACCTGTATTTGCGTCTCAACTTATGCCCTGTCTCTAGCAAATACCAATCTCAAAAATCAAAACCTTCTCCGCTCCCCAGCCCAAAATCTCTATCCAACAGAAAACATACATTATGTGCATGTAAAGAGCAACTGTCCTGACTTAGGGCATTGCATTGGTATAAATGAGATGCAAGCATGCTCAAGTCCAGACCTATTTAATATATGATTTTCTGTGTGCCCTAGGAAATTGCTGGTACTCCACATAGAAATGCTGCCTTAATTGTGTATTTATTAAAGCTAGTAAACACTACTGAAGTAGTTGGTTTGGTTTTGCGTTAAAATATTTATTTAAAGTTTAAAAAAATATTCTATTTGACATCAATATATTCAACATGAAATTTCACAGCTGCCTTATAGAGAGGAACAGAGACACTAATATACAAGAATTCTCTGTGTCCTAAATGAACTTCTACAACAGCAGAAGTAAGGTTGGTTATTCAGGCTTGCTCCCAGAAGGTCAGGCAATAAAACTGGAATGCAAAGATATGCACATGGCTTCAATCCATTGACCTCTGGAATATTTTGTGGAAGAAGACCAAGGCATATTCATATTCCATTAATAACTCAAAAAGGCTTATTGAAAATTCATCTATTCAAACTCCTTAATTTGTTTCCAAAGCTTGTGATCAGAAGAGTCATACACTTAACAAAAAAAATGTAAAAGTATTAGTCCAAAATAATTAGAAAAAAAAAAAAAAAAGAAAATAACTGCAAATTTTAATTACATAGTACAAAAAGTTTTAAAGAGGGATCAGTGATAAGCATCACTGGAAGGCATCTTTTTGTCTTTTTATTTGCTTTTATTTACTAATTTTTCATCCTTCTCTTTTTCCTAAGTTCAAAAGACTTTCCAAAGAAATCTCTGAAATTTTTAATAGAGCCAAGGTTGGCTGGGCCAGATTCCTAGCTGTTTTAAAGCAATGTTGGTAAACGTTAATGGAATCATAAAGTTCTCTAATATGTGCACCTTCCTTGTGTAACAATGTCCATGTTGCATCTAATTTATTTCTGACATAGAAAGCATAATCACAGTGAGTTTGAAATAATACTGGAAGGTACCTCTATTGTATAGCTTTTCTGCATGCAAACATACTGACTTTTCTTCATGCAAACACCTCCAGTGACAACTAGTCACATGGAAGTAAAAACTTTTCTAAGTGCAAAGATAATCAACCCCACAATAACATTCTACTGACATGATGCATATAATTCACACTGATTAGAAAAAAAGATTGCCATTTTATCTGATTGATGGTTGTACTGTAACGTGGTAGTCAGGCTAACCCTAAATAAAAGCTTTATCATCTTCAGCATACAACACGAAGTTTCTGCCAGTCTTTTCTTTCTTAAATAGTCTACATTCCCTTAAGAGTGTGCTAATAACTGAATGAAAGATTTTATAGGTAGCTAACAGGCTCTAAAGCAAGCTCCAGTTACGATAAGCACCATGGAAATGCATACAATCTTAAATCATTTACTGAAGGATGAGGCTACATCATGAAAATAAAATTGTTCCCCTTCTGTTCCTTCTTGAAGGGTGATTTAGAGAAAAATAACTCCACTGGATTAATAGCCATCTTCTTTAAACATCTTCCTCAAACCTTTTAGGTTCTTCTCATGGAGTTACCAGTCGAGCTTTGAGGATAAAGAATAGGAAGAAATTTGATGATGTTTGGTGATACACTGAACCCAGTAATAATAGTTTTTACTTTTTTCATGGAACGTATCCAAGAACAAGACAGTATTTTCTTTTTGTTCTTGAAAGCAGATTGTACAGCCCACCTCTGCCATGGCCATCTGCCATTCAACCTACCTTACTGACAGCAGATATAAAATTGGCCTGTATATGCAGACACAGATATATATGTATGTATAAAAACCTACTACCTAGTATTACCTTTTAACAGATTTTAAATTATTAATCAAGGTCACATGCAAAGATGTAAGACAATAAAACATAGAACTGTGTGATTTTTTTATATTGGGCAACTTTTGTTAACTAGGTCCACATTAATAAATAACTCTTAGAATTGAAGAAAAAGGTGTCCCATCATTCTTCAATTTTGGACATCCTCTGATACCAAATCTCATCTAAAAATATCACAAAGCTCAACCAATCATTAATAAATCTATGCATTCTAGCAACATGAGGTAAATAATGTTTAAAAACAGATATTTAACTTGGCTAGCCAGCTTATGTTTGTTTAAAAAGAGTGTGTCTTAGAAATTAAAAAAATCAATTTTAAACAAACACATTTCCCTCCAATGTATACTTCTTCAAGATTTAAAGCAAACGAGGCATAAAGTCTGTGAAGGTTTGTAAATATACAGTAAATGGTTGAAGGAGATCAAAAGTTTTTCTACTAAAGGATTATGTGAACTGAAAAAGGAAAATGAAAGAAATATGAGTTCATTAGTCCAATAAGCTAGATTGTAAAACTTCGTCCTAGGCATGTTTTTCTGAGGAAGGCAAAGCAGATTATATGTTTATACAATATATATAAAATTGTTATACGAGAAAATTTCATATTTTAGAAATGTTTCACCATATGCTAGAAGTTTCTTATTTATAAGCTCATTATCCAATAGTAGCTCTCAAGAATAAAGCTAATTTACATGTAATATAAAGAGTATGGTCTACTCTTAAAAGGTGCAATGATAAACACACCAATTTGACAATTACATTAATATGAGTATTTGCATAATCTGCCTTCTACACCTGTTCTTAATTTGAAGCAGCTGCAGAACAAATCATACCACATAATCTGAATATGCCACTGAGTGACGTAAACACACTAACCCTTCTCAGCAAGTCTTTGGTTTGCCCTGTTAGCATGTTTGTTTTGAATTTACATGAACCCATAAAGAAAAGCTTTTGGGTTGGACAATTTATATTCATCAGAGGGAATATACAGAGGCTAAATTGTTGTGAGTTTTTTTTCCTAGTCAATGTAGCTTTGTAACATGGAAAACCATTCTCCTTGGCTACCACAAAGTGTATAAAAATTTTTATATAAAAGAAAAAGCAGAGAGAATAGTGTACTTTCTGCTGATTCTTCCAGTGTATCAAACATCATGGCATTAGCCTGAAGCTGTCACATCAGATGGAGTTGGCATTGCTTTTCCAGTTCTTGCCTATCAGCAGAAGCAAGTAGGGGCCTAAACTGTTGGCAAAATTGGGACTTGTAGCAGACAAAAATAACAACCAGCCTGGACATTGTGTAGAATCACTGTAAGCTGTCATCAGAAATAAAACTGGTCAAAGAATCAACCAACTGATTTTGAGAATTTTGTGTATTAAAAATGTGTATATTTAACTTAATTGTGATCTATCATTTTCTTCTACTACAACAACAAAAGCCAGACATTCTACAATGTGAAGCAGAGGCCATACTGCCTCTTAACCCCTGTCAATCTTTTACTTTGATACTGATGTCTCCTATTAGAAAATAGGAGACTTAACAGAATTTTGGACTGGGAAATTTCTTTTTATTCCTTTCTTCCACCAAGTATTTAGCCTCTCCAGGCTAAAAATAAATAAACTCTCTATTTTTACCCTGGTTTATAGGTTGACTGTATGAGATAAGGCATCAGCTTTTGCTGAGCACAATATAAAGCACGCTAAGAAACATCCCCACAGTTGAGTCAAATGACTCACAAGCTTTCTGTACTGATGTAGCAGAAGTGCAAGCACCTACTGTGTGCTGTAGTCCTACACAACCAGAGAGACTTTTCAACTAGTATTTAAACCCCTAGATACTGCGCAACACAAACATAAACTTACAAAACCCCTGCACAAGTAACAAACAGTTCATGCACATTAAAACAAGGTTCGTACATCCTTAATACTTGGTATTGGAATGAAAACACCTCCCTATGTTAAGTCTTACTAGAAACCAAGAATCTGCTAAAGAATAAATAAAAATTGAGAGACAAAGATCTCATACATACTCCTAAAAATAACTCTACCAATATAATGTGTAGAAGTTGGATAATATGCCAAACACATCAATAATCTTTTAATGTTAGATTAAAAAATATGACACATACATTAAATGACAAAGTATGATACATGCATCAATAGGTTCACACATCCTCATTCCAAGTGCAAAGTTGTGCTGTCATTTTAAAACAGAAAAATCTTGATAGTAATTGCTGTGTAATTGAGTTTCTACGTGCACCCTTTTGCACTGGTTATAAAAGCATCTGTTCTTCCTGATGAGGTCTTCAGTTCCTTTCAATTTTTTTCACAGTGATATATACTCTTACCAGGATAAGAGGGGAACAGATGAATACAATAGGGAGATTTGACCAGCAGAAAAATTATCACAATTTTTACCCAAAATTAGCCTCAGTGTAAGATGTAAATCATAAAGAGATTACATTTTTTACTACATCAAGTAGTTCTTCCTCTCTTGGATCTTCAGAAACAATGGTAGTGGTCATAGGAAAAAGTACACAAAGTATTTTTAAGTCCCACCACTTCCTAGTAAAACTTCTTTGCTGTTCTGTCAGGAGACAGAAGAAAAGAAGAGGGGACAAAATTGTTCTCAGTGAGATCAAACATATAGAAAATACACTTTTCCATTCAATAATTGTTTTTTAAATGTGTACCTGATATTTTAATTTGCAAAATAATATACCCAGCAACACATAAAATATCTGAACTACAACAAAACAGCGTCAACCACATATTGTAATAAAAATTCAAGATTTGGAAGTGTCCTCCTTCATTTCTTATCTTCTGTCCTGGGATGGTATCCAGAGAGAACCAAAAATATCTGTCTTTTAGGAATGGTACCCCTGCAGTGAAGGAACATCCTCTAAAACATGCCTGTGTCTTTATAAAAGAAAACAACTCGTACTGGTAGTTCTGCTGCTGTTTTCGCAAATCTCATTGTTCAAGTTCTTTCCTAAAACCAGACTCATACTCCTTAATTATGTGGAACTAGTGACACCTCAGCAAGCTGCTGGAGAGATGCTGAGCATCTGGACCAAAGAAACATAAATGGACAATATACTGATTGTAACAATCTACAGTAACTTAAACCTCTGATGTGTAACTTAAGTCACAAATACCATATTACAACTATCCAATGCTATTGCTTATAGAATTAAACACAGTCTCGTGTTGGTTGAACCAACATAGCATCTTCCATGGAGGTAGTTGCCAGTAAGCCTCAGGGAAGGTCTTGCTCTTACGGACTTTCTGGGGTGGCAGAGGCTTGCACTACTAATTGTGTATTGCCAGAATGTTCTCTTTCACCTCATTGTATGGAACCCTGAATATATGTACTCAATTTCTGTAACTCTTACATGAAACATTATTGTAATTTCATGAAAATTTACTTTACAGAAAAATTGCCTCAGAATAATTATATCAGTGACTGCCTGCCTTTTTGGCAGGTAACACTGTAACCCACATACCTTGTAAAGTTATTGCTTAGAAAGAACCTCTATTTTCCCTAAACTAATTATGATTACTGTTTCTACTGCAACTCACTGATTTTGAGAAATATAATATGTTTATGCTGTGGCTTGTTTTTGTAAAATTTCTGAAATAAATACTCCTTGTGTCTATGTTCTGCCACTATGTTCTTCCTTGTTGTGTTCCTTTAGCTCAGATTTACTTAACTTTCAATAACACTGAAATTCACCTTATTCCAGAACAGGACAGTCAATAATTTAGACTTTTGCCTATTTACATAGTAGCATTTTATGTAAGATTAGACATGGGCTATACTCCACATTAAAATTAAAATTGACTCTTTAGTAGATGATAGACTCATACATCAAAAGAACACAACTATTTAAAAATTGTGTTGAGGTTTTTTTAAATGCTCCCCCCGCTTCTGCAGAGGCACCACACTTAATTTCTCTCACTTTTTATTATTTGTGTCTTATTTGAATGGGAAGGTTAAGACATAAAATTTGGAAGATCCTTCTCCCACATAATGGGAGAGAAATTGCTGTCCTATATCTATGATCAGGAATCTGAAAACACAGGCTTTATTGCTTGCATGGTCAAAGTAATAACAAGGCTACAAACTCATGGAAGAGAAAGATAGCTGCTCCCAAAGCAACTCAGGTACATCCCTTCCCTTTTGGAAGGTCCCTTTTGGATCACTTTCAGATTATGACACATGTCAAGCATCTGACTAACTCTGGCCTGTTAGAGGGTGGCTTCGTAGCTTGAAATTGGTTGAAGACCCAATTATTTTCCTTTAGTTTAATCAGATTAATCCAATCTTTCCACCAGAATGCAAATTAATTATGGCTAGCAAAATGCATACCACATCATCCCAGTGTCTATGTTGTCAGGAGATGGTTCCTTAAGAGGGTGGACTGGGAAAGGTTAGATATTTTTAGGGGTTTTCTTCTTTAAAGCATGACTAAAACCAGTTGTGAGAAGTACAGTGGACTATGATTTTGTTTGAAGTTTGCTAATAGAAGCAGACTTTTCTTGGAGAAAAGTCAAGGTCATTTGGTTGGCCAAAAGCAAATCTTCAAAAGGAAAATACGCTGTTTTCCAGATGTTGCTTGGAAAGCCAGAATAATGGCAGACTGAATTAGACAAAAAGATCATTTACCCTACTGGGTTGCCTGTATCAGTGATCAGTACTCAATTCCCAGAGAGGAGTAAATGAGAACAGTGGCGTATGGACATAGTGATGCTTTCCCAGGCCACTCCCCACATGCCGGCTTTCCAGACTTTAAAGACTATGAAAATGAGGAATTAGCATTTTGTATGGATAGTTTATACTTCCACTCATTTTTTCACTTGATTTTTGAGACTATTTAAATGTTCAGCACCACAGCTCTTTTCCAGAGCTTCTGTATACATGAATACTTACATTATCCTTTTAGCTTAATTTCACGTCTTCTCCTTAAACTGCAAGGAAACAATCAGATTCTGTGAACCCTCAGCTCTTGTAACTGCAGCTAAAAGGCGATGCTGCAGCCATAAACCACAAAAGATGGACTAGAAGAGCTGGAGGGATGATAAAAGAGGAGAGATATCTTGGGATCTGTACGTATCATATCGCCTTCTCCTTTACCCAATATTATTCAAAACTTGACCCAATGGATTTTGGTATTCCCTGGAAAGTGTAAATGATACCTTGTGTTCACACAGCTGAGCATGAAATACACTCAAAGATGTGTGAGTATAAACCTGCTGCCTGCTGCTCAGTCCCACTTCAATGGCTATATCAATGATGCATGTCTCTGTGTCTCTGCAGGTTTTTTTCCTTCTTGAACTCTTAAGTGTTTCCAAAATGCACTGTATGCTCTCTGGAAATCTTATTCACATTAAAATTTTGCAGTTACTGATACAAGGAGACCCAAACCTTGAATACAAACCTTTCATAACTACAACAATAGGAATAATAAAATATTGAAAGTATGAAAAAGAAAAGTTTCATCCTAACAATGAAATCAATATGGACGTTTTAATCTAGAGAATTTTCAGTTTAAAAATAAATGGGTTTTGATCATGGTCTGCTAGTTAAGCCATGTATCTAAAGCAGTTCTTGTCAAAACAAACAGTTCCTTACTGTTTTTTTCTCTCAGAGAGAAATCACACTAATTATGATTCTATAAAGGACATCCTTCTTTATAAATATTTTTAATTAATTATTAATAATAACACTAACAAAGTTGATATGTAATGAAATGGAAATCACATCTCCCAGAAGTGAAAGAGGAAGAACAACTTCTTGTACCACTTTTGTGGCACCATTCTAAAGGTTCTATGCTAATGATGTTTACTCTCCAAGGAATAAAACAAGGAAAATATAAAATCATCTGTCAGGTAAAACAAAAGTCTTAAAAATCTTTTTAGAATTCCCACTGATAGTTTCATAGAGGGAAAAAGTGACTCAAATAACACAGATTCTTCTCTGAAAAAAAAAAGATTCTGTTTATGAGTTCCCCCTTAACTCTTTGATGTTCACAAATGTTTAATTCAGAAATAATCTGTTTCAATGTGGTGCATCAACATCTCTGATACATCAGATCCTGCCTTAACTACAAGAAGGGGTCCAATTCTGCTATCACTAAAAAGATTTAGGGTTCTCACTTAAAAAAGCTAAGCAATTCCACACATAGTAAAGACATTATCAAATCTTTTTTGTGGATTTTCATTACACTAGAATTTGTTTTAAAGATGATGTCATTACAGTAGTCAAGCCTTTTCAGAAGTACTTGTGGTAACTTCTATCTTATTACCTTTATAGTAAAAAACAACAACAACAACAACTACACAAAAACAACCTAAAAGAACATCAGATGAATCAAACAAAATATTATAAATGTTATCTATTGACAGTCCAAGCACTATACCCAATTGGTATACCTATGTTAGCAGAATCCAAGGTGTAAATCAGTTAGGAAATAAGTCTTAACAGGTACTGATAAGATGATATCTGTGGATGTATTTTAGGACATTATTAATTACAATGATTAAGGCTGTTTGTTAACTACAAATATTCTAAAGAAATGTATAAAAAGCGATAATTATTTGTATGGCTGGAGTTTTACCATACAAACTGTACAATCCCAGTCAAATTATGATGATTAAATGCTCACTCAAGTAACTATATACAAGTATTCCCTACCCAAAACAAACATTTTCCTAGACTAAACTATTTTGCAAGATGCTAAATTAGTATAACTTTTCTCAATGTGGAAAAGAGCCCCTTCTCTTAATCTTGGCTGTGAGACTTATTGGGTCATATTATATGCCAGGCCCTAAAATGGTTGCAATAATAATGATCTCATAAATGGGCTGTTAGACTAACTCACTGTATTTTCAGGCACCGTGAGACAGTCACCTCAATACTATAAATGCTCTAAAACATTATAAAAGTGAGTATTTTTGGAAGGAAAAAAAAAATATTTTTAAATACATTCTGCCTTTTGTTTCAGTTATTTATTTATTGACAAGAAAAGCAAATTAATTTTAGCCTTCCACTTAAAAATGTCCGTATTTATTAATTCAGTGGTATTTCTTCTATGTCTTACTGATAATTTTGAAGTTAATACATTTTTCTATCTAATACCTTGAAAAAATCCAGACTATATATAAAATGGTGTGAAAGTTACAGGTACTTAGACTATGCTCATAGAACTCACTATCTTTTATTGTAATCTAATAAGTGAAAATTAAAGTACCCAAAATGGTCATATATTGAAAGTGAATTTAAATAGATTAAACCTTGTGAATTTAGGGTGTCATCTGTATTTTACAAAATGCAAGCTATTATCTAATCTTTAGTCTTTTCTGTTCATGAAACAGAAAATAAAGTTGACTTTTAAGAAAATAATCAACTGTTCTGTCCTTTAAGGCATTTCTTCTACATGCTATCATTTTAACAAGGCATTAAAATCCTTTTAAAATAAATCTGTTGATACGGTGTGAAGTGCTCATTGAAAAATCATCACACTATCTTATTCCCTTGAATTTTGCCTCAATGACTCCTCACCTTTTTAAAAAAAAAACCCAGCAATAATAAAAAAAAATCCCACAACACTATAGGGCTAGAAGTGACTTTCTGAGTTTTGAATTTTTTTTTTAATAATTGTCACTCATGTCATCTAAGACCCTTTCTAAGCCAGACAAGCTTTAAGTAGGCAGTGTGTGGGGGTGGTTCTTGCTTCCACTACTTCTACTGGAACAGTGTTCCACAGTCTTTTCTCTGCATAGTGAAAAGCTTTCTATTCCATAGTTCATTCATGTTTATCTTAGCTATGTTACCAAACTTAAAACTATTCCTAAGAAGTAAAAAAGATGTTTCTTCCTTCCTAGTTTGCTCTTTGACTCAAACTGCATAGAGCAATCACAACCTCTCAGCCCATGCATCTAGTCAGAATGAAACCTTCTTAGATTTGTATATCATAAAATCCACACACATAATTTAAACAACCCCACTGTAAGTATACAGCAAATGTGCTACACTATCAGTCATAGCCACAATGGTGAGATACCTTCACTCCATGGAAATTTAGGGCATTAGTAATAGAAGTCTGAATCTTTCAACAGAATCTATATGGAGTACATTTCTAATACACTAAAAAGTAATCAGAAATTAGGTGGATTGTGTATCTCCACTATTTCAGATGAGAACTGAAAGATGCCTTTTAAAAATGGCATTAGTATTTCCCTATTTTTATTGGAAACACCTGTTAAAATTCATTTAGGATTGCATGTTCACTTTTTCTCACCTATGTTACATCACTGGTCATTCACAGTCATAGGCTGATCCTTTCCTCTTCCTTCATTTTAAGTGATGGACATAAGCTTAAGGAAGAAATTTTTCTAAGTTCTTACATGACCTTGCTCTTTGCTGTACTTTCTAAATTTTATTAGAATTTACTTTCTAAATTACATTGTTGAAAGATACCCATTTTGTACAACAGCCCAGTCCTCTTGTGAACCCTTTACTCCTATTTTCTTTTCCATGGGTGGAATGCACGCCCCCTGTTGTTAAGGCAGGCTTGCAGTTGGGTATTTTTTCTTCCTCACCCAGAGTATAGGTTCAACCTTTTCAAACCAAGAGATATTTTTTTGTATATGCAAACATCAATCACCATTCATCTCTGGATCTGCATTATTTATACTTCAGAGGCTATGCCCTCAAACCGAAGTTTTCCCATGGTCCCCTAAACTGATCTTAAAATGGAAACACTTTTCTGAGTAAGACTTCACACTACAACTTATCTTGTATAGGGAAAGATTTTTCTTTGATTATTTGATTATCCTTAAGCATCAAGACCATTGGTAATTACAGCTGCATCAACTTGGAAGCTACTTCTACAGGCACAGAGTTGATTTTGATATTATTTTATGACATGTTGGGTTACTGTACTGGTTTTCCTCAATACTGTGTAGGCTGTCTTTTTATCTTACTGAAAGTATATTTCTTTAATAAATGGATTTACTGTGAACACTTAGGGGAAAATCTCATTCTTCATTTATACTTCAAGTTCTTGGTAAGATCCTTGAAGCCTATTGATGTTGTTGGCACACCATACAGTTTCCTTTGTACATATTATTATTGTACAATTGCTTTTCAAAGCTTCACATAATCAAGTAGTAAAGCATTGAAGTAGTGTTTAGTAAATTTTTCACCATTAATTCTGTTTCATAACACCCTCATCTGTCTGTCTCAAGAAAATTGTATTAGAAGCATAAGAAGGAAAAAAAAGACCTAGAACATCAAAGTATCAATTGTTGGACAACCCCCTTCCTCAACAGGGTGGGCTGACATGCTTTTCCACTTCACTGTGTGATTGATTGCTTTTTCAGCAGCACACATGCTCATTTGCTTTTTTTTTTTTTCTGTAGCATTTATGTAATTTTCTGTAATATTTATGCATGATCATCTGGGTATTTTTAACAGTTTTAAACTCCATTTTATGAGTATACAGCCCAAGTGAAGGTAAACTAAATTTAACACCCATATTGATCTTGGAATACATTCAGATTCCCAATTAGCCTGCTCCCCACACCACTAGTAAAGTCCCCGTGCTTGGTAAAGTAACTGGACAATTAACACACAAGCTACAAAATAAATCTCAAGAGAAATATTCAATTCACAAAGTAAAATTAATCTGGAAAAAAAAAAAAGGTATGGGAAGTAATCTGAACAAGGAATTCCTTGAAATGCTATGGAGACAGACTGGATTTTAATGTGGAAAATTGCATTTGCTACTATTGACTGAAGACTCTTCATTATTTAGTCACAGAACTTTGGGTTTGGTAGAAAATTTTCTTGACTTTTCTAATTGCCTGATGAAATGAAAAAACTTCTGGAAAAAATTACTCTTTCCTTAATAGTAATTTAACTAGAAGTAATTTTAGAAAATCTACACCAATCTAGAGCATTCACAGAATATTCTGTACCTATGCTTTTCCTGCTTTGGTCATTTTTGAATCAATGTCCACTAATGTGTTTTTCAAATTCAAGAGTATCAGAAGAGCCTTGCTTGAGTGGTGTGATCCTAAACTGGCATAATTAGGGCCCTGCCTGGGAGCAGACCTTTTAATATAGCTGCACACTGAGTGGGGAACCATTCACATACTCCCTCTCAGCTCTTCACAGGCTTTTCTGGGCAATGAGCCAGCTGATAAAAGAATCAGGCTTATTCAACCTGTTGCAAGAGCCTGAAGAAGTGGCTAAAGGAAACCTACATCTCCCAGCACTGCAAGGGAACTAGTCACACAGCCCCAAGAGGATCAGTCATGAATGTGCAAAATGGATGCACTAGCAGGGTTTCCAGAGGATGGGGGTTTGCAGCTTCTCAGGCAAGAATAAACTTCTCTGTTGTGCTTGAAGACTGTTATAGTTCAGAATATAAAACCTAGTCTGTCCATCCCATGCGGAGCAGTATTTACTTTTATCAGCTAGGGACAGGCTATAGATTCTACCATGAGCAAAAGATGAGTCTGCTGGTCGTCTATATAAAACCTGCTGTGAAAAGACCTAGGCACTCTCTCTGAAGGTTTGCATTTCTGAATCTGAGTGAAGAACCAGTGTGTGTGTTTTTCCCCTCTGCTCCCAATTCTCTGGAATTACCAGAAACAACAAGAAAGAATGGGAAAAAAGAAAGACACGAAAGTGATAAAAGTGACAAATGATTCCCTGACTTGATTTTGGGGTGCATTAAGAAAAGTGTGTCGAGCAGGTTGAAGGAGGTTGAAGGAGGTTACTCTGCCCTAGTAAGTACTCATCTGGAGTACTTTGTCCATCTCTGAGCTCCCCAGTTCAAGGGAGACAGAGAACTATTGGAGAGAGTCCAATGGAGGGCTACAAAAATGATGAGGGGACTGAAGCATCTCTCTTAGGAGGAAAGTATGAGAGACCTGGGTCTGTTTAGGCCTGGAGAAGACTGAGAGGGGATCTTCTGAATGTTTATTGGTATCTAAAGGGTGAGTCTCAAGAGGATGGGGCCAGACTCTTCAGTGGTGCCCAGCAACAGAACAAGGGGCAACAGGCACAAACTGGAACACAGAAGTTCCACCTAAACGTAAGGAAAAACTTTACTGTGAAGGTGATGGAGCACTGGAACAGCTGTCCAGAGAGATTGTGGAGTCTCCTTCTCTGGAGATATTCAAAACCCACACAGATGCAGTCCTGGACAATCTGCTCTACGTGAACCTGCTTTAGCAGAGGGGGTGGACCTGGTGATCTCGAGAGGTCCCTTCCAACCCCTACTATTCTGTGATTCTGTGACAGGCACACTAATGGAGTGACACATAGGTCTAATGCACAGACGTATGTTTAACACTAAAATGCCTTCTGAAATCCCTGATCATACAGTAATCCTGATTGGTATTCTGTATATTCAATACCTGTATATAGAACTTGCATAAAACTTTTTTCCTCTGCCTCCAAATTATTTTATAATATTGGAACAATATTTTTAGGATAAAGATGTGTCTGCATCAGCTAGTTTTTGTTTTGTTTTTTTTTTCTTTTTCCCCTCTCAGTTAGATAGAGATGAAGCCATTATGTGATAACTTCCATTAGAAGGCTTCTAGTAAACATTTTTCCACAGTACAAAGATCATACATCAGGTTAAAGACAACTGTCTCCTTTACTAATAAGAGAAAATACCTCAAGGTGACTAATATTTACTTTAAAAAGGAAACCATACTAACTAGTGCCACTTTATATATATCTTTTTTTCATAATAGTAGAAATTTTCAAGAGTAGAAAGTGACTTGAAGTGAATCAAGTAAAGTAAATCTTGAAAGATTTCATAGCAAAATGGTACACAATGCAAAATACAGACCTGCATGTGTAAAAGAGGTTGTCGAAGACAGGATATAAGCCTTTGGAGCAGACTTGTATCTATATAAATAAGGACTTCCCAGCAAATTCTATATAACAACACACAGCAATATAGATACTTCCACTGTAAATCAATGAAGTACGTCCAGCTTTTTGTCTTCATTACAGTATTTATCACCCTACCTGAAATGGAACTCCTGTTTTCTACACCATGAAAGCCTGAATATGGCTATTTCTCCTTTCCCTCCCCCACAGACCTTACCTAAAAATAACTCCTTTCCTTCTCTCTGTCTCTTGGGGTTATCTTTGTCTTTAGAGTGGGTATCACTGATGCAAATTTCTGCACCTTAGAGGATAACTGCATATTCCTGCTAACAGACTTACAAGGGAAAATGGGACTTACAATATTCCAGCAGCTATCTTCCAAATTTAATTTACCCCAAGCCTCAATGTTTGCTTATATGTAGGCCACACATTTCCTCTGGAATTATACTCAAGAGGGAAAAAGACTGTTTATCACTACTCTTCTCTTACACTATATATTAGGCATTTGCATCTTTCTGAATCAGTGCTTTCTAGCATGCACAAAATCCTCCTACTTCCCATGTTTAGCAGCATGCATTAGATAAATAGAAATATGTAATATGCAGTTTTTGGAATGACCATTTTAAACCAGTTAGACTTGTTTCTATTTTTGTTGAATGTAATGCAAAGAAAACTCTACATTACATGCATAGAAATATTTTTTTCTGTTTTATAAACTGTGAATATTTTACTGACATTACACATGCACAGTTGAAGGGAGTGCACATTAAGTCAGAGGAAAATAATTTAAAAGCTGTGGTTTTTGCTTCTTTTTCCCCACATTCCCAATTTCTTATCTCTCATCAGCTCCTTATGTATGTTTAAAAAAGTAACTAAAAGTTACAATTTTAATGATATGTTTGCTTATTTATTATGTTCCATTAATTTTAAATTCAGACCCATATGAAGATCCAAAGGGAGATGACCAAACTAGAAGACAGTAAAGCAGGGAAAGTAGTTTAAAAGAGACTATGAATATCTTTTCATGCTAAATTTTTGCATTTTACATGTCTTTTTTTTAAAAAAAGTGGGGGTTTTATCTGATACTATGCACTAATGCAATAAACATTAAGTAATCTAACTTAAATATATACTTCTTTGTCCCAAATTCTATCAAATGATTACACTTCAGTGAAGTGCTCATGCTAAATAAACAAAGCTTACCTTAACAACTCAACACTCCATACAGCATGATATTTATACAACAGGCTTGGTACACACTGAGCTTAACCCGTTGATTCCAAGAGTCATGATTTCCTGACATGCCATCGTGATATAAAATGCATTACTAATTATGTTAAAGCAACATATCTAGAATGAAGAAAAATACAAGTAACCAATTCAATGTAGACATATTAACTTCTGGGACTGAAGATAATTATATATTTATTTTAATCGAGAAGTTAAAAGCCTGATTTTATGGGAACTAAACTACTGCTTTAGATATCACAGGAAATAGAAAAGTCACATCTTTTCATAGCTCTTAGACCAAACAAATACAATTATAACTAGCTGTCCAAATCACTACGCTAAGCATCCACCAATAAATAGTATGCATATCATAGACAGATAAGTCTAAGCAAAGAGATTTGCCTACCTGGCACTGCCTGGCAGCGCTGTGCACAAACACCCACCAATGGCAGCAAACTGAGTTTTGGCATATGCTTGTGCTCTGTGCAGTTCTTGAAGAACCACAAGCCTTGCTCATGATTGTAAGTCTTAGAAGAAGAATAAAGCTGTCAGTTTTAAAACTCAGGCTAGATGCCACCAGGTTCTTCACTGGCTGTAAAGACAGTGACTTTCTGATATAGGAGAATGATCTACAGGTTCTAAGAGCCAAAGTGACATCTTCCTTTTTATTCCTACTATGGAAATGTGGTGATAGGAAGTTAACTCTGTGAAGGAAATCATCTCGCTTCACCATGGATTACCACAATCACAGCTTATCCAGCAAAGAAAAATATTCTGAAACAAAACCCAGAAACCTTAACCTTACTACTGCAATGTTTTCCAGGATGCACAGTAAGAAAGTAAATGCTATTATCTCATCATATGCAGGTTAACATTATTCTCAACTCTCATCACGACCCCTCCTTAGCTATTCCGCAATATGTCATTAATCAATGTATGTACTGATTGGATCCATTCAATTGGGGCATCAGTGTAATGAATGGCATATATAAACATGCTTCAGATACATTTATTTGGATATCTATACATGAAAGTAAAATCACTACTACAATCGGTACTCAAGCTTGTCAGATGGGATGTTTTTCTCCTTCTGTTTTTCATAAGGCATGCTAATGGTTATGCCATCTGCAGTCTGAAACCCAGAAAAATGTAAATCAGCAAGTAATAGTAGATCAAGACAAGCATCTATCTAAAACTGTGATTTTTGCAGGTATTCTGTTAACTCACAATCTAAACATAAACATCCTCCTCTCCCTGAAAATACAGAATAACTTCTGCATTAAAAACTAACCCAAAAAATATTTGCTAACACACCATACCCCTTTTACAATAGATCACATAGCTAGCAGTAAATTTAAATAGGTTTTTCATGAGAAGGATACAAAAGACACTCAAATCCTTCAAGGAAAATCCATCGGTTCTCTAAAACCAGTAGAATATGACAACTTACCCAGCACCCTGTTTGCTGAGAGCACAAATTTGAAGGTTTCAATAAGCTTTCAACTTTCTGATTACACAGTAGGTGCTGTAAGTCAGTGAAATACTTGATCGATTACAGAGTAACAGAGGGAACATGTGTAAGAACACTATACGCTACTTTCCTCCAAATAGCCATCACAAAGATGACCACTAAAATTAATACCATTTTTTTCCTTCTTTGGCATGTGGAACAGAACAATTTAAAACAAAATACGGAGCACGGAGAGATACAGGGACAATGCTTACCTAACACCCACTTTTGCCTGCAGATGTGTTTTAAAAGTTTTATTAGGTTTTTACTGGATTAATAAAACATTTTTAACATAACTCCAGTTGCCAGATTAGTAACTTGCTCTGAAATTAGAGGAAATTAGAAATACACTGATATTAATGTATTTTAAAATACTAGGAGAAGTCTGTTTCCTTAAGCACACAGACAAGCACAAGTATTTTTGTCTTTATAAACTTCAAATTGCTTTTATACATTTAGCAATTCTGACTTCTATGAGATTTTGGCTAAAGCTAACATTAAATTTGGCATAATAAAATAATAATACTGTACAATTTTATGACCCATGCTACAGTATTTGGTCAAACAGGCATCAAAATGCTCAAAATGTGAATTTCCACTACATAATGAACAATGAACGTCTCTGTAGTAACAGTAAAAGACAGAAATAGAAAAGCTCCAAGGACTCATTTTCAAAACCTTTATACATCCTTTTCACTAAAGAGTAAAATTAAAACAGAGTCTGTGCTCATACCTGAATTTACATGGTATTTGATGCATAAATCAAAGTCTGGGAGCAAATTCAATTTTTCTCTCATTTAGAAATGAACCAAATGAAGTGTCCAAGGCTGATGAGAGGTGTGTATGTACTGATCATGGAAGGAGAAGTTGGAAACATAAGCAGTAACCTTGACTTTAGGGACTATGTAACAAGTATGAATTTGCTTTATTTAATTCTTCCTGCCTTGCGAATGTGTCTTGTGAGGCACTGACTCTTCCTGGTAAATACGTAATACAGGACATGTCTAAAATACACCATCCCATGGCATTTAAAAGGCATCAGACCAGGGTTAGTGCTTTGGGAGTACAAAAGCACAAGACTCCCTCTCCTGATCTGATAATCCTCTCGGTTATGTTTATGATTGTCTCAAACAAGCTTTTCTCTTATTTCATTGATGAGTACCTCAAGTCCATAGACTTGTCACTATTTTTTACTGTTTCATATACTTCACTTAGCATCTGGTATTGGCCAGTTTAGAGACAGGACATAGGACTAGATGGACCTTGTACATTCCTAGTACAGCCCATGTTACCTTTCAGAATAAGAAGCTGGCAGAATAAACTTTCAAGGGTATCCATTAAATCAATCATCTCTTTGATTCAATGCTTCAAGATCAGCAATTACACTGCCTAAAAACTTGAAAAAAGCTATGTTGTTCATAAGCTGCTGGCTTTATGATGACTCTTCTAGTGTGCTTTAAGCCTAGGAGATATTCAATAAAAAGCAAAGTCAAGGGTGAAGAGTTTAAGGTTGAAATGGTCCCAGAACTCCTACACCTCCGGACTGGGCTACAACTACAGCATGGCAGGATGCCAACATGACGTGTTTTCTTTTTTTTTTTTTTCCATTTTAGTAATTTTCCCAAGATGTCATTCGGTTCTGAGCAAGTAAATACAACTTTTAAAGCATATTTTAAGAGAGCTTATGTAGACAGTGGAAGTTCTTGCTGTGTCCAGCACCGCTCCATGAAGTTGCACAAAGGAAAGGAGACAATGTGAATTACATACAAAAAATACACAAGTGATCAACTTTCACAACACTTCACTGGTGAAGAAAAAGACAAATTCCGTTGTCTGGGGTCCTCCATTATGCACGGCAAAAACTGAAAATGAGATAAAAGAGCCCTATTCCTTCAGAAAACAGGGGAAGTCCCAAGAGGATAAAGGTTCACCCAGAAAAACAGATATGAGGAAGAGAATGGTAGAAGTTTCACATTTTTATTTCCTCAACAAAATAAAATTGTCTCTCATGTACATCTTTTGTCTGCAACAGACTGTAATTCAGCAGTTCAACACTCATACTGGTCTATATATAATGACAGAGCCATTTTTGCCAGCAACGTAATTTCACATGGAGCTCGGAATAAGCAATAAAAGAACTAAAATCTCTCTCAAAAAAAAAACAATAAACCACAGAATAAAATGCTATATGTAGTTTTACTAATACTGTATTTAAAATAATCACTCAATAACAAACTCCTATTCACCCAAGCACAATCTGAAACCCAACAGCATCCCAGTATGAAACTCTATGACACATGTTTTTCTAAAATGGCAGAAGCAGCTCTTCCATAATTTCATGCAGTGATGTTGGTAGCTTCTGAACACTTCTCTGTTTGTCACTTAGATATAGTGCCAATGAGTTTTTTAGGCAGGTTTGTTTTTTTTTTTTTTTCTAGATACTGTTTTACTCTTAGCCTTAAGACAGCCAGTTTTACAATTTCATCCATGTATGGAAAAAAATCACATACCAATTTTGCAACATGCCTATACAGCATTAATTCATACCATAGCTACTGAGCTCAGACTTAGTCTTAGACCTTTTAGGCATCTATAGCCACAAAAGGTTTTTGTAACAGTGAATTTTCTCTGTGAATGAGAAGTCACCAGCATGCAAACCTGTAACCTCCTGCATGTGCATATGCACATCCACAGCGTTAGACCACGGGCATCCACACGCATACCTCGCACGTCAGCAAATACAATGCTCTTGCCACAGAGTAAGGCCCCAAAAGCAAGGATACTGGACTAACCTGCAGTGGTCTCTGTTTATCACTGCCCTTAGGAGATTTCAGTCCACTTGTCTGTTGCTGTAAAAGCAGCTGCCTTGCTGCCTGGAGTGCCTAAAATTAAAAAAAAAAAGCCGTAAATAATTTTCACTGCTTCCTAGAAAGAGTTACTCATTGCTAATATTAGCTAAAAGTCCAATTGAACAAATACAGTCTCTTCCTACTTGATTTGTATTTGCTAGATTTCAGACTTCAGTTTCGTTTTACTTAAAACATAAAAAGTAATCTGAAAGTAGATATATAGGACTTCACTGGAATTTATGGATGTACATGAAATCCTGCAGGAAATAAAGTTAATTTGTTTGAAGTGCTTGAAGAGGAAAAATCATAAACTGCATCAATAGCCTCATTTCCACAAGGAACTTGTCTTTGAGTGTTCAACTAAAATGCCCACTCCCTTGCAAATTATCATTCAATTTGCATTTTCATATTACAATTTTGAAGCAAAAGCAAGTAGACTTCAAGTGTTACCGGAAGCTGTAATTAAATTTGACAAATCAACATCAGATTATCTTGAAAGTGAATTAATAAGGATATTCATTGAAGATTAAAAACACTTTTTGTACTTACAATTCAAGGAGAAGCCTCTCCTTTGACAAAAAAAAAAAAAGAGTGCAGTTTTAATGCCAAATAAAAATGAGTGGTTTTCATTTGCATTCTTAGGAAAATCAGAGAACAAAGAAATTACTACTCAACCAACCAGATCAGGCTCAGGGATGACAGTATCCCAATCAAAATAGAAAATGTTTTCATTTATTTTATATTTTCATTCCAACTCAGCAAAATACGGTTAAACAGATGAAATGTAAACAAACATTCCACTTACCCAAAGAAGGATAATCTAAATGATTTTTCCCTATAAAATTATTTTTACATGATATGTTATAAAGTGGTATTTATTAAGAAAAAAAAAACAAACAAACAACCTAAACCTGAAACGATTCAGAGCTTTTCCACTGAAACTACCT
>VWZY01002112.1:278567-298567 GCA_013399075.1 Chloroceryle aenea | reverse complement strand
GAAAACCATAAAGATAATTATTTTTTATTTGTGGTGGATGAAGAAAATTTATTACAAAGCCTTTATCTGGAAAATAACTTGCAACGATATGCTGATGGATACTTGCAAATAACTGGAACACTCATCAAGCTGTTCTGGTGTCCTAATCTTCCTTAGCAGCAGTGTCATCTCATATCAATACAATAAAACAAGCAAGGAAGCATCTGGTAATGCTGTGCATTTGCAGTACTTGAAAGTTAAGAGACTTACAGTATGCTGCAGCTTAGATTTAAGATAGACAGTATAATTTCAAATTGTGGCTAGCATACTCCCATGGAATCAGCCTAAGAAAGCGTGACTTCCTACTGCTAACTACAAAAAGAGTCACACTTTATGAAAAAGCAAGGCAGCACAACAGGATATGTTTGCATAAAAGGCTCTACTACTTAAACTACTTTGATTCACATGTGCTGGTTGGGATCTCTTTAAAGGAGTAAAGGCTTATCTTTTAATACAGAATGTCTTACAAATGACGACTACCTGAATACTTCAGTGATCTTATTGTGGCAGTTTAGATTATTGTAAACACAGGAGATAGAAGAAGAACAGAAAACAATTTCAAGAGATCAGAAATGATTTAAAACTCATAAGGAGAAATCACTGTCAGCCTTTGTTGTTATAGCTGTTGTCATATGGTACTTTTTCCTCCCAGTGTGCTGCTTAACTTTAGATTTTGCTACTCATTAAGTAAACAACCTCCCAGAAAGATACTGTTAATTTCAAGGGACTATTACTGACATTATTTGTAAGTGAAGACTATGAGATTGTAAAACATTCTGTTCTACCAGTTCATTTGCTGCTATTAAATCTTTGCAAAAAAAATTGACAACTTGAAAGTGTCTTTCAAAATTCATAGTTTAACATGTACGCTTCAAGTAAACACCCATCCCATGTATCATTTATAAATTTCTGTCAGCTAAATAATAATACTTATTCTAAAAGCAGTTCAGTGAAGACAAACTAACTTGTTTATAAATCTAGCAGATCAAAATTATGTTAGTCCTACCTCAAGTTAACAGGAGCAAGAATGGATTCTAAGGCAGTCAAAATCGTATCTAGTTTCCAATGACATTTGTTTCAAATTTAGTAGGCACTCTTCCTTAATTAAGTTATCTAAATTAGTAAAACTATACAAAAAAGTCAATGTAGACAAAAACAATAAAATGAACAGAGGATTAGAAATTATTTCAATAATACAAATGAAAATCATTATAACACTTTAAATAATGGCTGTATAAGCAGGAAATTTGGGCATATGGTTTCCAGAACTCACTGTGTCTTCTAGTAAAATATTTATTGGGAACAATACTTCTTGATAGTTACTGTGCAGCTTTGGCACAGCTAAACCATAAGCAGCACAAAAATGAAATTAATTGCACATAACCCACCCTATTAAAGTTGATAAATTGTGGTAGGTTTTGCAATTTGTTGGCAGTAACACTATTAGATACAACTCGCTTTAATTCTGTATTCCAGCCCCCTCTGTTTAATTTAAGCATGCCTTAAAATAATTTTTAAACTGTTATCACTTTAATAAAATGAAAGCTATCACTGAAGATAAACTTACTACTTTGTTTTTTAAAAAGTAAATACATGTATATTTTTAGGAAACAGATGTCACTCATATCTTTCCTTTAAAACCAGGAATGTTTAACCTATCAGCCTGTTGCATTTGAGATGTTAAAATGAAAAATGACATCTACGCCCATTAATATCGTCAATGTATAAACAGCACAGCGTGACACATTCTTGAGAGCTGAAGGCTACAAAATCTCTCTGAAACATAAATAACAAAGCACTCAGAAGCATATTTGATGTTGATATTCATCTCTGAGAAAAACACTGCTGCCTGGGCTTCTTATGAAAATAGATGCAGCCCAAATGGATCTCCTGTAATTGGTTTCAGATAGCGAGGTCAAAAGAAATATGATACAAGAAACTATTATGTGGAACAGGCGAAACAAGAATGTTTATACAGGCACTCCCTATTTATACTGACAAGAGGTGTATACTTTGCAGATAACCAGAACGAAAAAACTTGCCAGGAGACAACCAGATTCTTTCCTTTTTCTAACTCCAAATCCCTATTTTATTTTTTCAAATGACTGCATACTCTCACATTCCTGCTGAACATAAAACAAGTTTCTGAACATAAAATAAGTTTCCAAATGGCTGAATATGTCAAACGAGAGTCATCTTGCTGCTAGCACTATACAACCGAAACCTATCAACATGCTAAGCTGGATTTAAGGCCAAAGATTTCTCTGCACTGGTTGAATAATAACTTAACAAAATGATTACATAGCTACATTTATCATAAAAACCACTTCAGGAGAACCCCTGCCCTTTTACACCCTGCTGTGGGCACATTCTCCAGCTGGCTTCAAACAAGAAGCCCAGAATTACCCAGTTGTATGAGATCCTCAAAAGATGGTGACAGAAAGACAATGGTGTCAGCGTTCCCTAATAGCACTCAAATGATACTGCTAAACCTTTGTCTCTCACTGACTCTACTTTCCCAGAAAGTTCTCTAATGAATATCACAGCCAGTCAGCACTGCAGCTTATAATCTTTCCAAATGGAGTAGCAAAGCATTTAGCACTATTCAAATAATCTTGAATTTAAGATGATCCAGCTCCTTTTCAACAGCAGTCTCTCCAGAAGACTTGACAAGAAAAGCGAACTCCCATTTTCCATAATGAACACCACACTTTTTCTCTGTGTTACACTGAGATAAAACGAAGCCATGCCACCAACCCGATTTCTCCTAGGAGCTGTAGGCTGAACAACGAGATAGCTAAGGCTGTTGGCACCTACCTCTAGGAATATATTATCTAAGAAATCTATATGGTCACTAAGAAGGATTTCACTCAATTAACCCACCATCAAAGTATGTAAATACTCAAACCGATAAGATTTGTCTTTCTTTTGAATCTAGATTAGCAGCTGTGGACAGCCCTGGTGTGCAATGTGTGCAATTTCTGCAGCTAAACTGCCTAGTAGTAGAACCCATATCTGCAAAAGAGCAAAATATCTGACACTAAATTATGCTGAAGAATCATAGAATGGTAGGGGTTGGAAGGGACCTCTGGAGATCATCGAGGTTTAACAAGACCAAGTGTAGGGTCCTGCACTTTGGCCACAGTAACCCCCTGCAGCTCTACAGACTGGGTGGTGAGTGGCTGGAGAGCAGCCTGGCAGAGAGGGACCTGGGAGTACTGGTTGATTACCAGCTGAACATGAGTCAGCAGTGTGCCCGGGTTGCCCGGAAGGCCAATGGCACCTTGGCTTGTATCAGGAATATTGTGGTCAGCAGGTCTAGGGATGCAATTCTCCCCCTGTACTTGGCACTGGTGAGGCATCACCTCTAGTACTGGGTGCAGTTCTGAGCCCTTCACTTCAAGATGGATCTTGAGGTGCTGGAGCAGGTCCAGAGGAGAGCGATGAGGCTGGTGAAGGGACTGGAGGGAAAGTCTTATGAGGAGAGGCTGAGGGAGCTGGGGTTG
This sequence comes from Chloroceryle aenea, assembly GCA_013399075.1. Taxonomy (NCBI): domain Eukaryota; kingdom Metazoa; phylum Chordata; class Aves; order Coraciiformes; family Cerylidae; genus Chloroceryle; species Chloroceryle aenea. Next base: position 295,022 of record VWZY01002112.1, on the reverse strand, counting down.
TTCAGCCTGGAGAAGAGGAGACTCAGGGGGGACCTTATCACTCTCTATAACTACCTGAAAGGAAGCTGTAGTCAGGTGAGGGTCTGGCTCTTCTCCCAGGCAACCAGTGACAGGATGAGAGGGCATGGCCTGAAGCTGTGCCAGGGGAGGTTTAGGTTGGATCTTAGGAAGCATTTCCTCATGGAAAGGGAATGGAATGTACTGTCTAGGGAGGTGGTGGAGTCACCATCCCTGGAGGTGTTTAAGGGAAGATTGGATGTGGTGCTTAGCGACATGGTCTAGCTGATGTCATGGTGTTGGGTCATAGGCTGGACTTGATGATCTTGGAGGTCTATTCCAGCCTAAGAAATTCTGTGATTCTGTGTGAGGCCAAGTGCCCTGCCAGCACAGGAACACCTAGGGCGGGTCACACAGGAACAGATTCAGACAGGTCTTGAAAGTATCTGCAGAAAGAGACTCCGCAACCTCTCTGGGCAGCCTGTTCCAGTGCTCTATCACTCTCAAGAAGAAGAGGCAATAGCCTTGGACACAGTATTGACATCCCAGGTACTCCTACAACCAGGCTGCTAGACAGGAGGGCAGAACGCAAGGGACGTTCTTCAACTGCTTCCCCAGAAATTGATGGTGGCCACTGAGTGCTGTACTGAGCCCAAGCGTACAGGGTATGATTACGCAAACACTGAGTGTGCTTGAAAACTTTTACTGTACTGATAGTGTAAGACTTTGTGCAAATGAATGCCTGGTTCCTGGATCCTTCGGCTGCTCAGCTTTTCCAGGACTGGGGAAATTCTGTGTTTCTCCAGGACAGAAACTCTTCATACTTGGGAAATTTCAAGACAAAAGGGCAGAGCACTTCAACAGTTACGTTGCAAGTGGAGAAAGCTGCTCTGGATCACAGTTTAACTTCTGTACTTATATTTCTCATGTGCCTCACCTTAGAAATTTAAGAATTTCAATGGATCTGGCCCTTATTTGGGCTTTAGTATCACTTTGTCAGGGCTTTTTTCTTTGGTTGTTTGTTGGGGTTTTGTTTTATTTTGTTTTCTTAGCATGGTACTGACAGTTTCAGCATATTAAGACTGTGATTCCAATTCAGATTTGTGGTCTTCCCTGCGACACAAACAACACTAGAAGAGGTTCTCTATCTACCTGAGCTTCTGTTCTGCCCTGATGTTATCCAGGATTAATTTGCAACTGAAGAGAAAAAGTAACAGTAATAAACTGATGAATGCAACATGAAGTCTCATAACGCTGTTTAATAAAAGGAAATTAATCACATAATTGTCATAAACCTATTTTCAAACAGCAATCTATCAGAGAGAAATTATGCATCTGTAGTTATTGACCTTTCATTTTACCATGACTGATTCATAATTAGACTAGTTTTGTGAAAAATAATAGTTAATTACCAGATTTTTTTCATTCTAATTGTTTTGGCAGGGTTTTTTTTTGTTTAGTGTCTTACTTTCTATCCCATGTGAATGATGCTAAATAAATACAGGGCACTAATAACTTAGCAGCTAACATATTTCATTTTATAAAGCAAATTTATCTTCTCTCTATATAACCCAATTTTACGGATACTAAACACTATTACGAAAACAACTCCTTCATTTTTCCTGCCCATTGTCTGGCTGACCAAGAACTAGAAACAAAAGACGCATAACAGTGGCTTGGTTCCATTGCTGGTGGCATTGAGCAGGGCTCTTCTTTGTAGACATCAATCTGCATTGGTCTTGAGGGCTACATATCAGACTATGCCTAATGTGGTCCAGTAAACCCAAATGCCATCTCCAAAGCTTGGGCCACATGAAAAATTCAAATGTCACAGGTCAGGAGAGAGGGTGGTCCACAGCACCAAAGCTGCACTATAACCTGTCAATTGCCTTTCCTTCATCCAATGTGCCTAAATCTAACTTTCCCTTGATAAACACAGGGACAGGCAACTTATCCTGGTTCATTTCTACTACTAATTAATGAAATGAAACCAAAACCAGTGCACACATCAAATAGCTCACAAAATCAAATAACTCATGTAATTCCTGCCACTGCTATTTTCTTCCATATGGCATTATTATTAGAAAACTGGGACATGTAATAGCTAAATGGAAGAGCTGATCTCTTAGTTCTACATGAACAGAATATGGCAATGGGACCATGTACCTGTTTTCCACATAAAAACTGCTATGAACTATTGCACATGAATATCAGCTAGCAGATACATAAAAAGCTACTTAAATGTGCAGGGAAAAGAAGAACAGTCAGTACAGCTATCCCATGTGTGAATCCAGAAATAAAAAAAAAAAAGGATCCTTAAAATTAATATACGCTCATGTAATATTATATATATATGGTACAAATATGTAGGTATTTGTGATTTGAAAGGAGATGGTTATAAAAAGACCTTCTCTCAAATCTGTGCATTGTAGACATTCACTTATTGGCTGTGAAGCCTACTTTCAATTAAAGCAGTCTGAAACAAAGTAGTGTTGGCTTAGGTGAAATAATAGATGGTTTTATAATTTATAAATAGGAAAGGAACCGATGCAAATGAAAGCAAGAGTGCTCCCATTTATACTAAAATCAAAATGCAGAGCAAATGTGGGAGGAGAAAGAAACACAGAATCAAGGGAAGCACTATAACATTAGGCTGTTCGAAGGCAGCGATTTTAACTGATAGAAAAGGGAAGTGCAGAAATAAAAGACAATGAAATCAGCATGGAGTTTATTAAGCAAATTTTATCAACAAAAATCATCATCAAATATAAATTAATCCAAAAGGTGAGGAAGAGGAAACATGCACTCAAACGTTTTGTTCTGGCCAACATCAAGACTCCCAAAACAAAAGCTAAAATTTTAGAGGGCAGATGCAAGGACTGATTAGTTTTGTTAGTACAGAGAGGTAAAATAACATGTGAACAAAAAACTCCAAAACAATGTTTACCATAGAATAACCACAGCCATATAGAATACAGAAAAAAATACCTCTACCTTTACAACTTATTTCAATTAAATAACATTCTGCACAGTGACTAGAAAAGGGGAGCTAACACAAAGCATCAGAAGCACAGATACCTTATCCTAACACCCCGAGAGCTAGAACCCCGTCACAGAGTATGGATCAATATGGTACCAAATTATTACAAATAAAGTTACACAAATCAAAGTGTCTCAGCCAAACTGTGAGGACTTACATATTTATTGAAGAGTTACTGATTGACAGAGCTACAATTATTTGCACAATACTGATTTGATTTACCGCTGCCCTTAGAAATCCATATCCAGAGACATGAGTGAGTTGCAACTACAGAAAGGAAATACCATCAAGATGGTCAAATCAGGCTTTTACTGCACGGGAGGAAGGCACCACAGCCACTACTGAAATACCCAAATGATAATCAATGGAGAAAAACAAAATTCACAGATGGATTTCACATTAGATATTATAACTTTAAAGTTTCTTTTTAAATATTTTAGTAGATCTACTTACTGGCATTCAGTTCTTATGAGACTATAATTTAAAGAAATCTCAAATTTAATATATACACCTATGATGAAAAACATGTATTAACGACATAATATTGTCATGCTGCTATGGCAAAAGAAAACTGGGACATATAAAGAGAAGTGTCATACACAAAACTGGTATTTTTTCCACTTTATACAACTTTCTAAAGCCTCAGTGTAGTGTACCCAGCTTGGGGCATGATGTTTAGAAGAGGTGGACCATCTGACTCATGACTAGGGAAGAGCAGTAATAATGATCATAAGAACATCCAACCTAAGGGATAGCAAAAGTCTTATCTTAAAAACAGGGGAAAAAGCCCTAAAGCGGTAGCAGTCTTCAGCAAGTTTCTGCATAGAATGAATTAATTGTATTCCATGGGTAGGACAAGCAAGAATGTCCTGAAATTGAATCCAGGGAGATTTAATTAAATTTAAGAAGAAACATTCCAATGGTACGGATAGTGTAGGAGTACAATAAATTGTGTAGAGGCTGCAAAATTCTTGTCACTGGACCTGTTTAAGAAGTGTCTTCAGGAACAGTTAAAAGCAGTGATTCTGCTCTGGGATACAGATCTTTACAAGGGTCCTCCAGTCCTATTTTATTTGATGGTGTGGTTCCTGTGAAAGCAGGCCAAGATCGGATTACTGTGATGGCTAACACCATGCTATACTTCAAATAACACCATGTTCTCATAAACGGAGTATCATGAAGCTTCAGCATGGTTTGTTTCTATGGTGAGTTAACAGCAGAGGATCAGTAAGAGCCACGCGTACCAACTCACTCTCTGAAATTTTCTGACCTTACATGACCATGTTTCTGTTTATGAGACTATCCTTGAAATTTTGGCCTGAACTGAGAAATAGTTGTTAGAAGATGGCTTAGAATTAAGTACTCTGTGCCCTAATTGCAGTTGGAGCAATCTGGGCAGGGCTCTTGTGTCCTCACCATCAAGTATGGGCACAATGTTAGCGGGAAACAGTGTTGTTTTGATACTACAATTCTTACTACGAACAATAGAGGCCTGGCATGGCTGAAGTGGAGAGCTAGAAAGAGGATAGAAAAATAAAACAAGAATGAAGGCTGAATCACAGCTTGATCAACTTAAGTCACACACCTCTACAAAACAAAAAACCTAAAGCTACAGTAACAACTTACAAAGTATCTTGGGCAACATGATTTCAATATATTTTTAATGAAATAATTTGATCATATGTCACTACATAGTCTAAACCACTTTAAAAATAGTCTTCATTACTAAAGCTAAATAAGCTCAACTGAAGTCCTGCTAAGTCCTAACTTTTTCTTATAGTTATTTTTGTAATGTTTTTTAAAACTTTAGTTGGCTTAAAGAGCTCCAGGTACACATGACATACAATAAAAATCAGGGAAGAAGCAATAAGCATTAATGTAAATTGGCAATACAATAATAGCCTTTTTTTTTTTTTTCCAAGGTTTTTGGTAATTTGAGAGAAAAGGGCAGTCCTGTCTGGAGTTAAAAAAAAAAACAAACCAAAGAGTAAAAACACTGATATATGATCAAGAAGTAAACCATACAAATAAACAGCCCATTTTCTAGACACTGGACTTAGTGATGGTGGCGTGCAGCAGTTATGAGCGTGCTGATATCACAAGGTCTGATCTGAACTCATTGGAGTAATTCTGAAACATTAAAATCTGCTACTTGTGGATGGTGAGGCTCTCGAGGAATGTCTTTACCATAATCACAAACTTCTATGCATATAAGTGCAAAGTAACACATGCACTGATACATGTAAAACTAAATACCTTTTTTCCTTGATAGAAATGCTTAATGTTCTGGGGAAAACCCAACAAAAGTAGCACTGGTTAGCTCTGCATCTCTCTGAAAGAGCTATCTGCACTTGAGGTCTCCTCTGGCCTGTCTGAATTACTGTAACTGCAGCCTTCCCTTCAGGTTGCTGATCTACCTTTTAACTCTTCTGGTGCATTTCATGATAATCTAGCAGCCATGACCCATTGTGCGGATCTCTGTCAGTGAAGAATCCAAATCTTCAGGTTCTTGTTGCAGCTGGCAAATCAGTTGTGTGTTTTGAACGGTAGCCTTTGCAGTCTGTGTAGACAGACTTACTGAGAAAGAATTCTCCACTTGGGGGACTTCTAAGAGTCAAGATTATAAAAAGAATGAAATGATAAAGAGCTTTAATTTTAAGCTAAAATGCAAGTGAAGACAGACAGGCAAATGTCCTCAGGCTCCTCATCCTAGTTTCAGCCCTTGTGAGATCTGTTAGGGACTATATTTTTTATGATTAGAAACTTGCAGGGATGAAAAGACCTGAAGCTAGTAAAAATGTTTTGCAGGAGGAATAGGGAGACATTTTGCAATTCCCAGAGCACTTAGGTGCTGGAGAAATGATAGCAACTGGAGAAATGATAGCAATTGTACAAGGAATTCCCAAGTAGTATACATGAGCAATGCAACAGGTTAAGCATTTGAACTGAAAAGTAGATGTTCCAATCACACTTCAACAACTTCGCCCAGGAAAAAAGATCCTTATTATGTTGCCTTGGTATCTACGGTAATCTTCCCAAACAGCAAGCTAATCAAGGAATTATAATAATAAAAAATATGCTCAGGGGCATTATTATCTTTAGATGCATTTGTAAATGCAGACACACCCAGTTATGTCAATGCCAAACATATGTAATACTTCACATCAGTTAAAGTCTCTTCTGGCATCAGATTGTAAAAAGTTCCTCTGAACCATGTAGCATATATAGAATAATCACTATCAATAACATCCACAGAGAAAAAAAAAACACAACAAAAAAAACCTGGTAACCTAAGCACATGATCAAAATACACTGGAAATTGTTTAGATATGAATTTTAGTCCTTTTATCCTTTTAACTGTTCTTACTTTACAAAAAACAAAATCTGAATTTCAGCTTTTATCAGTCCTCTATCATGTCTTGTCATCAACTTAATACAATCAAAACTCAGTTACCCATCTTTTCTTCCAAAGGCACTACTCTACACATCACATACAACTCGGATTTCATTTCCTTGGAAGTATGTTCCAGATTCTCCTTTCTGTAGTATCTCCTTTTTCATTCTTGTAACATTTTAATCCTCATCAATCTGTAACAATTCCTCTACCTTCCTCTTTGTGGATTCTCTCAAAAATTTTATTTCTTCCTGAGATTGCTTTACATCAAGGCATCAAGCAAGCACCATTGCCCTTCCATCCTTCAAATACTTTTACACTCATTGTCTCCTATGAAAAAAGAGCAGATGAGGGTCTTATTTCCCTATAACACACTTTGTATGCATTTATTAAAAATAAGTATGTGTCTGCACTTGCACACTTATATAAGGAGCAAGTAAAAACCATCTTATTTACATGCTTCGTTCTTCCCTGCTCTGCCTGTGCAACCTCACCTGCCCAGGAAAGCAGACCCCAGCAAAGGGAGGGCCAGCTCTTCACCAGCCCTCGCAGCATTGACCGGGTACACGGTGAGAAAAAACATAATAAAAGATCCCAATCGCACACTTAATCTAAAAAATATTTCTTAAATCAAATTTTTCATACAATTTTTTTGATGTATTTTCAGTCAATTTTGAAAATGGCAGACTGATAATCAAACTGGCATTCTGAATTACTGAAATAAATCGGCAGAGGTACCATCAAGGTGTGAGACAACACTGTATGGATTAAAGAAATACCACACTTCTGAAGCCTTTTCACACAAATGTCTTAACCAGAAAGATTACATTTTCTTTCCTGAAAACTAAGAATCAAAAATTATCTAAATAACCTAGATACTTAGACTCACACTCCCAAACCTTAACCTCTTTTTCAACCAAGACTTCCCTGTCATTAGTACTCCCAGATAGTTTGACTTTTCTCTGACCAAGAACCAGCAGAATTTTCAAAATTAATGCAGTCTTTCACCTTCTACAATTAACTGATAATTAAACTCACATACAGATTGCCAGCATTTTCAATAAATACTGCATTGTCTCCTCTGGTTTATTTTCAGTGTTTTATGAAATATTTTGTTAAGAGTGGCTCCTTGTGTCCAGTCCTCAATCGCTCCTGTGTAACTATTGGCTCAGAGGTTGAAAAGGGAAGCAAGGCTTTTCAAGGACAGATAAAGGGCTTTCAAAATTTACTAACTGTATAAGCTATAGAGAAGAATCTTTTATGTCACACAAGTGTACTTTATCTAGGTATAATACTGGCAATACTGCTAGCATACCAAACTATTCACAGTGCCATGTAATATAAGATCAATATATGAAGTTCTAAGCTCATCATTTTATATGCTGCTTTTAACACACAGTCCTCATTTTACAAACATCCATAGATAGTCATGGGACTACAAAAAACATTTATTTTTTTTTTAACCTTAGGTGTGATGATCTCATACTACTGTATTGCTTCTAATACTGACTTTTACTTTAATTGTCTAGGCAGGAGGCAGTGCATCTTATCTGTGAACACTCATCAATATTTTCTTCCTATATCATCACTTCTTCATACAATTACTTGCAAGTATCACACAAAACACGGAACTAATTCCTGACAAGATATTTTGATACTATCACAGTGTTAAAATGTGAATTAAGTTTTATTTCAGCTGTTACTTTAAGAATTTTATTCCATCTAATAGAGCTGGATTTTTTTTTTATTTTGCAGGACAAAATGTAGGTAATTCCAGCTCTGAGATTTGAGGGGAAGAAAAAAAACCAAACATAGTAGTAGTACAGTATTTTTACTCAGAAGGCCTAGCCTTTTATGAGAAAGCCTTCTGGATGATATCTATTAAGTCTACTGCAATTCCCAGGGCTGCTCTTGTGCCATAGGACAGTGGACTGAAGAATAAATATGGGAGAGAAACCATTTTATGTCAGGACTTTTGGCTGGCTTTGAAATACTTTCCAGAGCACATTTTATGGCGTAAGGCTTCTGTTGCTACCTGAAGGCAGAGCTGTGGCCAGCAGGTGAAACAATCTTTGATTTTAGATGCATGTCAGTGGTTCTCACCCTTTTCTCCAGCAATACCTGGGTTCATAAATATCACTAAGACATGAACACTACAATCACTTTCATGCTTATATGATAAAAAAATGCAGGGAGGGTATTACTGAAAAGAGTATGAGGACATTATCACTTTTACCAATTGTCTCAGGCTTCACCTACTTTGATAAAGAGTGCCTGAGATGGTGATTTTCCACACTGGCAAGCCATGACCACAGCTCTTGGCATGCTTTTTGACCTGCGCTCTCACAAGCAATGCCCAAGCATAAGTCTGCAGTCAGAGTTTTCCAAGGAGCAGTCTCACGAGGGAACTGGATGCAGTCAGGCCAGTTTTAAGGGTTAAAATGCCTATTAGCTCAGGTGTGTCTCACTCAGTGTCAACTGCCCAGGTTAGCATCCAGGACCCATACGTTCAATTTACTATGGCAGATCTCGCCTATGTGCTCAAAACACTTGAGACATGCATTGTTTTAGAGCCTCTCCACAGCCCAAGTAGCCAGGATGTGATTTTGGGGTAGCTTCGGAGTGTTTCAAAGGACTCCAATTTCCTAATTAAACATGTTGGAAAATCAAATTGATATCAGAAAGAACTGCAATAAACATTCTTTCGGGGGAGTATGGAAAGAAGATTCCTTTCATTCTGCGCTAATGCAGCTGGAACCCCAAACATCCCGTGGTGAGATGTAACAGTTTTATATGGACACCTTGTGTATCCGGCTGAGTTTTGCTTCTGAAGTCAAAATTCTAACAATAGCCACTGTTTTAGGAAAAAAAAATAAATTATTTTTTTTTAATCGAAGGAGCTGGGGGAAAAAAACAGATTTGACTGCAAAGCATCTGTTTACAGAGTTCCTGTCAATCAAATCCACAAAACCAGTACTGTATTATAATAATGTTGATGATATTTTTCATCTTCATGTTTAGGCACTTGAAACAGAATTCAGAGTTATGTAATTTGACAAAGTCTGCAGAGAAACTACTTTTCAGAGCTCAGGTTAGTCACCAGCTCCAAGAGTGCTCCAACTCTCAATGCTGCTACTGAAACTCTCTCTGTTACAGGTAAAGGAGAAAGCAGGTTATTCAGCAAAGTTGCCTTGGGAGTCTGGCAACCAGATCATAGGGAACACTGCAAAGCCTTTGGCTTATCAGCAGTGGCTATGGCTATATGTGATATGCACAGAGACAACTGAAGAGAGTAAAAAGGCTCAACCTCAAGCACTAATGACTTTTGTAAATTTTTTTTTTATTTATTTTAAGGTTACTGGGAAAATTAAAATACCTAAGAATTTCTTTACAATTTAACAATCCTTGAATTTTTTTTTTTCTGCATCAAAATTTAGGAACATTCTGGCAAAAGGCCTTGTGCCTTTATGAAGAATAGCTGAATTATCTGTTCATTGCTAAAATGACACCAAGAAAAGGTGAATTACAGAAAGACTACATGGACTAACACTCTAAATCTGTAAATTAAAGACAATTTAAGAATATTTTTGCAAGTGCAAAGAGAACCACAATTGAATAGCACCAAAATATCAATAGAAGTAATATTGAAGAGAGATTAAATTTCTTCCTGACTTGGAAGGCATTTGAAAAGACTTGTATAGTAATAAGAGTATAACAATCAGGTCAGCACAGTATCATTGAGAATACATATTCTAGTGACTAGAGATGATTATGCTACTCAGGAAAAGAAATTAATTTTACTTAAACTGACTTCCTTAATCTCCAAGGCAAGTGTTTCTTTGACTAGTCTGACGCAGCTGAAGTACTATAGATACTCTTATAACAAGCATTGGCTGACTCTGTAACTACAAAGTGAGTGATTTCACTGACCTAGTAGGCACTATTCCTTCAAATTTGGACATATGGAATACACTCAAGGTTTTCCATCATCTGGCAAGACAAGATATATCATGAGCAGCATTAAAATTATTTACAATGTGAATTAATAGTATTCCCAAGTAGACATTTTTCAGTGAAGATAAAGTTCCAAAAAAAAGTAAAAATTTTCACCTCTACCAATCAATATAATTGTTGGAAGAAGGAATTTCTGAAATTTTGCCAACTGCAAATGGTACCAATCTGCGCTTTTCCATTCCAGAATACAACTTTTTTTGGACAAAGTTTTCTTAATATTTCTGCATTTTTAGGAATCAACAGCTCTCTTGCAACTTTTTATTGGAACTAATCTCTGCTCTAGCTCTAGAACATATTTTTTAAGTCTTGCAAATATATTACCCTGTATTATTTCTGGCATAGCAGAATTCTGGATTTATTTTTGTTCTTTTTTTTTTTTTTCCTAGGTGTTACAAGAAGACAAAAGAATTACAGCTAAAGCTTCAACAACGTAGTTTTTAAGAAATTGAAAATGAATGATAAGAATGATACTTGAAAACAAAGAAGGGGATTTGGCAATGTACATTCAGACAGTCATAATTTACTGTGCTGTATCTACCCTGTCACAAGCCATATGTATTCACCCACATTGTAATACAGCTTCAGTATGTTTCCTGGATAAGGTTTTGGGAACAGAGGAAATTCAACATTTCACATGGTGACCTTTAAGGCCTCCTCAAAATAATTAGTAGTACCGAAGATACAGAGAGATCTGGTCCTGTATAGGAAGAGATCTGGTCCTGTATCCAGGCTTGCACTTCTTAAACTGTTTTCCATACAGAAAGGAATAAAAGCTTCTGACAAGCAAAGAAGGAAGGGACAGATCAAATGTGTGTTAGATTAAATGGTTATACTGTTAAATTTTACCATATGTTGATTGTCCAAAACATTATAAATATAATTGAGTATAAAATATTTTTTATACTGAGAGGTGTTCAACCAGTACAAATTAGCTGCAATTAAATCCTGCCCTTGCTGATTACTGTATGTGTTCATCTGTCAGTCTCTCACGTCTACTCATGCTGTAGCTCATTTCAAACAATATCGAACCGTATACAGATTTCAAAAAGATTTAAATCACTTCCATCTAGTAAGGAATAAATGCAAGGTGACAGAGAAATTCAAGGCACAGTCAAACTCCGCTCTGCCACGAGTTATTAAGATGGGGTGTGTGTAGACAGTTAACTTGAACAGGACATGTTCCACCAGTGGTTAAAATTGTTGTAGGATCCTCAAGTCAGATGTAAATGCTTCTGGACAACAACTACTCTCTCCCTCTTTTTTTTTTTTTTTTTTTTCATTAGTGCTTAATGTTAATGGAAGATGCCAGATGGATGGTTTTGGAGATTAAAATGCCCTTTTTCTATATTCAAGGAAGTTCAGCATAGTCAGCTGCAGGAATAACTAAATAAATGTAGCCTGTTACTGTCTCCTTTCAAGGGGTAGAAAAGTAATTCTATTTCCATACTCATTCACTCTTCATTTCTTGTACTGATTATGCCAATTAGAGCAGTCCTTTTAGCGATGCGGACATCTGCTTCTTAGAAATCTTACCTGTCTGTTTATACGCTTGCAGGTACTGACAGCTGTAGAATGAATTTGATAGAGATCATTTAACTAGCCCTGATGATGAGTGAGGAGATAAGCTACAGACTGAGTAGTAAACACTCTGCCAAATCATTTATACCAGTTCTGCCTCAGTGTGCTCCTTTCCTTACTAAGGGACACAGGCTGCATAAACTTAAATACATATATACACACATGAAATATATATTCTAGTAATTTCCTTTACACTGCAATTTTTTTTTTTAACTGTTTTGAGTGTAGATATGTACAACAGGCACAAACGTGGGGACTGAAGAGATAACTGTATCCAAGCAAGATACATGATTGCACATTTGCTAACACAAAATCTAAGTTCTTTGCCTCTAAAACTCATTAGCTTGCAATTGTTTCTTTTTCGAGTATAAAGAATGTCTAATTCATACATTCTGCTTGGTTCCCTGGTGAACACACTATTTGTTTTCAAATGAAATTCAAATTCTTTATTCTCAAAGTCCTAGTCAACCTGACCCCTGAAGAACCTCATCTTCATTTCTTCCTTCTAATGTGTCAGTTTTCCTTTTCTGCTTATGGTCTTCTTCCCTGGGTGACTCCAAGGGTTTCCTTACATTGACCTACATGGCAGGCTCATCTTCCTTCATCTTTTCTCTTATGAACTTAAAATCTTCCCTAAAAACTTGCTCTTTTCAGTTCATACAGACCTTAATCTTTCCCCTCCCCAAATACTGTCCCTAGATTCTAAGACTTTTGCTTAAGCTTAAATAAACTACAAAATTAACAAAAGAAAGTCCAGAACTAAACGGCATTAACAAGATACTTATGTAAAACTGAGTGATTTAATGATATTTCACTTATTGCCCTTGTTTTTTGTTGTTCTTTTCTGATGTATTTATATATATTTCTTTGTATATATTGAATCTAATTTATATGCTGTGATTGGTATGTTTAAAGTAGTCCTAATTTCAGTCTGAAGGGGTTGAAAGATGTTACTGCTTTATAGAGTAGTTGTACTTTGCTTACTGTAGTAACTGTTCAGAATATCTATGAAGTCCTGAATGCAGTAACAGCAGGAGTAAATATTTTTTAATAATGAACTGATTTTAAAGCATACCGTGTTATTTTACATGTAATACTAATTCCAGTTAAAGCTGCTCTTTCCTGTGAATAGAATATACATAAGTAACAGAGATTTTTTTTCATGCCACACATAAAGCAGAATACTGACCTGCATACAGAAACATTTAATGTATTAAGTAAATGAGGCCGTTGGGAGGAAGATTTGCCAGTAAAGAAGAGACTGGGTTTGCATTAACATTTGGGCAAGGTCTATCAAGCAAAATGCCCTTTTTCCTTTGGAGCTGGGCATTGCCCTGCAGGCAAATGGGAACTGGAAGCAGGTGACAAGGCCATGTTCAGAGCCCCACCCCGCAGCAGTGACCACATTTGCACACAACTGAGTTCATCCATCAGAAACATGCCATGTGAAAAGTAACAGTTAAATAAAGAATAGCCAAGAGACTAAAAGGAAACAGAGCTCTGAAAACCAACAGAGAATGCAGAAGAAATGAGATCAAAAAATACTCATTAGTCTTCCATTTCCTGAAATACCTTTTAGCATAAGAAAAATCAAGTTTGCTATACAGTGCACAGTGTAGCACTGACTCGTGCTTCAGCCAGGACATCTCAAAATAACCTGGTACTGAGAGGAAAGGTGTCTACAGTCTTTGTTTTTTTTTTTGTTTTTTTTTTTTTTTGTTGGTTTTGGGTTTTCTTTTGTGCGTGTGCGGTGGGCTTTTTTAACAGCAACAAATCCCACACTTTGTAATTTGCTTGAAAATTCCTTAGAAGAATCCTAAATTGAGCAACACAGAAATCTATTCACTTCTGAAGATCCCGGTCATCATCTTCAAGACTGGATGCAGTTTGCTCTCTGTGCTTTGAGACCAAGAATTCAAAAATGCGGACACAATAGCCAAGCTGCCCCTTTTTATCTGGAGGCTTTGAGTATCCCCCAAGACTTTTATATAAATGTAGTGCGCTCTGGTTTACATTAGAAAAGGAAACATTTATCTTATCACATTGATATCGGCTCAGTACAATATTACATTCTGGAATAAGAAAATATTGCAACTTTTCTTGAAAAGGTCAAGAGGTACTGTTTATCTTCAGGGCATAATGAATTGCATCGCATTGCCTCCCTAAGAACTCTGAAAGAACAGAACATGTTTTGACGCATAATGTACAACTCGGTGCTCTGAGACAGTAGGTGGAATAATAAACAAAGCTGTAGTGTAATATTTACAGCTTCAAAATTCTGTATAAATACAAACCTATGTCAGAAACCTGGTTAGTAGCTAGTGCTTTTGCAATTAAAAAATCTATGCGATGACCTACAAATTTCTTCAACCTCCTAATTGCCTCCTAAATTAAAATTTGCTTATTTACATTATCACGTGTTAAACTTTACAGATGCTCAGCAAGGCAATGTAACAGCTACAAGTTTCTGGCTTCCAGTTTTATAGTCAGAGCACATTTTTTTTATTTATGAAAATCACATTCCCTGTTATGTCTGACTGCTTCATTTATTCTGCAAGGATCACACTCTCAATTCACTCTTATTGATTGCTAAATACTGCCCACTGTTCTGAAATGTTTCAAGTTAAGTTTCACAATGAATGATCAGAAGAAAGAAAACCCCTTAATCTGAAGTCCCAGTAATAGAGACTCATTTCCTGCATTAAGTCCAGTAACTTGTAAGTGGAAATTTTAGTGGAAAATCTATGGTGATACTTACCAGGCAAAAAATGTTTTGCCCACAGGAAACAATGCAAACACAAGCAAATTTTTAATAACATTATCTTTCAACAGAAGTTCATCAAATTGATTAGGAGAAAAATGTATTAAGAAGTAATATGTGATTTAGTCTTACACATTAGTTTTTGAAAAACGCATGAGAAATTGAACTAAGGAATGAACAAGGGTCTGTGGAAAAGAATGAAAGCCAAACTAGAGAACAGTGGCAACTCAATGCACTTGAAAAATATCTAGTGCTCTGCAGACTTCTGCCTGCAGTCATATTTTGCCTGGTGTATTATGAAATTAGCAGCATGTAGATGGAGACCAGAGCAATAATCTGAAAGGGAGATGGGTCTCAGCATGCCCCTTTTTTCCTCAGAGCTAGGTTGCTTAGCTACTACCTTCTAGCCAAGATTGCTGCAAGGATCTTTTCCTTACTCTGTTCAGTTCACATCCAAAGCAGTGATCACAGCGCATAGTTTTTCCTTTACCTCCTAATACAGGAAAGAAGTACTCACAGAGCTGGAATTTGTCTCAGATGGCAGCTGAGAGCTAACAGCACCAGCTCTTGTGATATGCTCACTTAACACAAGAACTCACAGTTCGTTATGCCATGAGATCCTGAAACAGCAGTGGTCAGAGGAGGATCAGTAGGCAGGGGGTGCTCTAACACATACTACAGAACTTAGCAACGTGGGAAAAAAAAAAAGAAAGTAGAGACAAACCTGAAGTCACTCCTCGACTGCAGGACAGACAGGAAGACCTTTAAATTCCATTCAGTTCAGAAACGAGGAGAGAAATAGAGATGGGGTGAATACAGAACTCCTCCTATTTCTGGATACTGGGTCATAGAAAGCAATGAAGATTAATATGAACTGTATTACTTGAGGGCACTAAGCCTCCATGAGACATACATATAGAAATGCCACAGCAGTGCCAACAGAAGAGCTTCAAGAGTAAGATCAAGCAAGATCTCCATATTAAAGTAGGTATCTGAAATAAAGTAGCTGAAGAGAATAAGCATGAGTCTATATTATCTTGCAGAAAAAAAACAAACCTATGTAAATTTCCCAAAGTATATAAGTTTGTGGAGTGAGCTGGGGCTTCATTTTTAGATACAAACCTTTACCTCATCATACAGAAAAAGGAAAAAAAGGATTAAAAAAAAAAATAAAAAAGAATTCATTTTAAGAAATAAAGAAATATTAGCTGGAGTATAATAATACGGATCTTATGGTTATGGAACTGGAGATATGAAAATGAATAACTAGACAGGGAGTTGGGATCACAGAGCAGTTCAGCAGCCAGTTTGAAAAATTCCTGGGGTCTGGCCTGGCAAATACAGAAGTTAAGCAACTGTTAGAAGAAAGAGTGAAAACAAAAAGATTATTTTGTATTAAAAAAATCTGAATAACAATCTTCATGTATTCTTTTGGTTTTTGGAAGAACTCTTCTTTCCTCTGTTTTTCACAAGGGAATGAGAGTAGCTAAATCATATAAAATTATTTAAAGTCTCATCAAAGTTATCAAGAGATGTGCTGTGCAAA
Source organism: Chloroceryle aenea (assembly GCA_013399075.1). Taxonomy (NCBI): domain Eukaryota; kingdom Metazoa; phylum Chordata; class Aves; order Coraciiformes; family Cerylidae; genus Chloroceryle; species Chloroceryle aenea. The sequence continues at coordinate 278,692 of VWZY01002112.1, read as the reverse complement.
AGGGAGTAACACACATTTTTGGTCAGATTTCAAGACAATGACGATGACTGCTCTGTCAAAAACTGCAGTGAACATAACCACATAGAACACTCCTGTGGTTTTCTCTCCAAAGTATTTTCCTTTTT
>VWZY01002112.1:276983-278541 GCA_013399075.1 Chloroceryle aenea | reverse complement strand
TTTGTCACAACCACAGCAGAAGCCAAAATGGAAAAATTACAGTTATAGGAAGGTCAGATTTTTAATAACTCACTATCAGATTAATGATAAATATTAATAACCTTGAATAGAGCTATGCCCAGTTCTTCCAGTTGGCTCAGAAGTATGTTATCTGAGTCTTGAAGCAGAGTTTCTGTTCAAAATACTACTCCTGATTTTAAGGAGAATGCTTAGTATGCATAAAATGTTTAAAACTCCTATCAAATTACCTTTGGTATCTAAACTGCTAAAATAAAAAGCTAAATTCCCAAGTATAAAGTAGTAAAAATTTAAATAATCCATAATTCCCAAACTTTTAGCTAAGTTCTATCATTTGACCTTTACCATCTGGGAAACAGTGCATGTAAGTGTAGATACCTTCACTTTCCACACTTTCTAAGAAAAAAAAAAACCTTGAATTCAAAACTAGAGAAAGTTTTCTACTTTGATTTTCTGTATTTTTTCTGACTTTTCTGCATCTTATTTAACTTTTACCAGGTCCTACCAATGTTCTTTTGTGTTTTGGTTGGTTGTTGTTCTTTCACTGTTAAGCCATTTGGCATCAACAAAATTCTCACTGGATTTTGAGAATGAAAATTCATAAATTAATTTTAAATACAGAGTTAAAAGTTGTTCCTTCATCATCTCTTTTTGATATACCATACTGGATAACAGTGTAGACAGATTATAATAATTCAAACATGTTAAAAGGATGGCTTATATCTTCAGTAAATCAGGTCACCATACTCTGAGGAGGAACTGAGGATATTCCTGGACTTGTTGGGCATCTTAGATTTACCTCTTGGCCTTTCAGAGAAGTTTTTTTTCTTTAAAAACTAATTTTTGGCTTTAAGGAACATTTCTGTAAGACTTGGCTAGCTCCAGGCACTTAACCCTGGCTGTGCACTTTCAGTGCACCAAAGGCTGTGGCTGCCAGCTAGGAAGTCACTGATAGCACTGATGAAGAGACACAATGGCCTGCCTCAGCATGGTGAGTCCCAGAATGAAAACATACCCTTGATGCACCCTGCGTGTTTTGAACAAACATGGAGAAGGAGTGTACTGTCTGAGGATCTAAAGAGATTTTGGAGGCCAGCACAGGAAGCAGGAGAAGGATCGAGAAGAACAACAAAGTTATGAACAAAGTGGATTCGATATCATTATTCAAGTATCTCCAACCTGTAATTTTAGGAGATGCAGCAATTAGTGGTCATCCCTAGAAAAGGCAAAGTAAGAAAAAAGCAGTTTCTGCCTTGAGGAACCTTTCACATCTCATTCACATCACAGGGACTGTTGGAAGGTACAGTTAGCCCTTACAGCACTTGTCTGATCATTGGCCTATGTGTAAAAAAGATTTGATATTTTGTGCCATTCTTCTCTTATATTGCCAGAGAAAGCTCTTCTTCAAACTGAAGTTTCTCTGTTAAGCCTCAGGTGGATATAAAAGGCCTATAAGGACAGGAAGAATAGGAAAAGCCCATAGGACATTTACTCCCAATAAGAAATTACAGAAAATAGCACTAGATGTTGGATACATACA
>VWZY01002112.1:246983-271983 GCA_013399075.1 Chloroceryle aenea | reverse complement strand
TTTGATGAACTTGTAATGTTACCAGTTCCGTTTACCTTTAGTTTTTAAAGGAATGCCTATGTAGTTTTCTTGGCCTGATCTACATTTTTCTCATTGAATCAAGAATGTAAATTAAGACAAAATGATTCTTTTTCAATTTCATGCTGAAGTAGCTCAAGTTAGCAAATGTAATTTCTCCTAACAAGAAAAATTTATCATTGTACAGCTCACTCAGTTGCCTCTTGTAGTGAGTCACTGTATGCATTTATGGAAGTGAAAGGATAAAAGGATTGATAAATGTGGCAAAGGAATGGTCCCTTTAACTAATTCAAGGCAAGGTGAACACAATTAAATGACTCTTACAAAACAAGGAAATGTAAAGATCATTGCATCATCTATGTAATAATCCACATCTCCAACAGAATGTGGTTTATTTTCACTACAACTGATCTATTTACCCCCTTATGAAATAAGCGTTTCCTTTGGAAAAAGAAACAAAATTGCCTAAATGTACACACTCTTGGTTGTTAGTTACTAGTTACTTGAACTAAAATGAAATCAAAGCATAAGTATACAAATGAGGCATCTTAAAGTTATTATATATGGTTTATTTTCTGTGGAATATTCCTCATGCATTTTGGAGATGCAAGTCCAGTTCTATAGGCCTTTTATGCCACATGTTAAACATTAGAACAGCCTGCACTACCATGGTGAAAAGAAGGTTGTTTTTTTGTTTGTTCGTTTTCAGTTTTGTCTTGCATAAAAGTCACTAAATTTTAAATTTCTATATTCTAATTTCAATTCTGACATGATTTGAACAGGCCCTATCACTTCTGGTATAAGTTACTCACATAACACTCCTAAATTTAATTTATATTTTGCAACTGTGACACCAAGCCATTCTGTTGTTATTTATATTGTCAAAATGCCTGAGTCATGGACTAGAAATCCATTGTGATGGTACTGTACAGATGCTGCACGAACTGGCAATCTCTACCCTTCGGAGGTTACCAGGCAAGGACAAGACAAGTGCAATACATGAATACATGCAGAACAGACAGAGGGGAAATCACAATGAGACAATGAAGTAACATTGTCAGCATGACAGTCAGTGATCTTTGTATACCATCCCAACCATTGTCTATATCTGAATATATCTCTGAAGCAGAAGAATGACGTCATTATTGATGTACTCAGTCAGCCTACTGGAACCAGGTTACTATGAAAAATTAGAAAAATGGGAAAGTTTTACTGAGCTATTTGAAGAAAGGAGCTCAGAAAAGTTAATGGGTAATTAAATACATAAACCAAGGTAAGATTAACTACAGGTTTTTTTAAGCAGTGTGACAGACAAGAATTACATTGTTAAGGCACAAATAAAATGAAATAAAATGAATTTGCTACTTGCATTTGTTAAATTTCTCTAAAAGAAATCAGGAACTTCATCTGCTAAATCCCTCTCAAATTTAAATCCAACATATTCTGTGATAGTTGCCTGACATTCAAAATTTAACAATATCTCTAATTACAACAGTTTTTCATTTTTACCTGTGTCATTTAAACAAATTAGACAAGTCTTTTTGGTATATAGTTTACCAGGTATTACACCAGTTTAGTTCAGTATGTGAATACTACTCTGTATCACTTAACTGGATTAATACCATCTAATTTAAACTAGTTAACCTGACTGAAAAATGTTTAATTATAAAGCAGGAGGAAAATCCCATTCCTCTCTTTTGTTTTGGTAAGAAAACTCATCATGTGGGTGACTCCTCAGAAGGAGCTCAGAAAGCTCATGGACATGAAAGTTTAGCCAGAAAATACTGAAGCCCATTACTAGGAGTCAAAGGTCCATTACACTTCCCCTCAGACAAAGATGAGGGCTCAGATATGTTCTCCCCTCTTTCTTGGCCAGTACAGCAAGAACTCTCCCACTTCACTGACCTTAACACTGTGTTTGCTCTCCTGTTTCAATATCCTGTAATTGATGAACATAGACATGCTTTTGGAGGTTACTGGTACTTCCCACCATTAAAAATCCACTATTTTTGTTGTCCCTAAACCAGAGGCTACTTCTGTTATAGAAACATGAATGTCTCAATACATCAGATCACTATCTATGTGCTAATATACCAGCCTGAAGAACCTGACTTCAGTGGACAATCTTCAGTGTCTTGCATTTTTATATTTATACAGATAGTTGTGCAACTGCCCTTCAGCCTCTTAGCAGTTGTCAAAATCAACAAAGGATGGAGTTATTAATTAATTACAGTAATGTGAAGATGCCTAAATTAGGGCCCCGTTAGGTTTAACACCATGCACATATGGCATGAAAAGATCAGGCAAACACACAGTAGGAAAGAGCAAATGGAAAAGTGTTCCTGATTATTACAGATGCAAGAGTTTCAGTCCACCCACCAACTAACCACTGCTGAACTCACTATAGACACAGAACAGATGTGAACTTCAGGGAAAGCAACAAGACTTAGTGGATTTACAGGTGTTTATGGGGAACTCCTCTCAAGCCCAATTGCAGCACGGAAGAAAGCATGAAGGTGGCTGAACAAAAAATGGGGTAATCATCAATGAAGGCTGGCACCTCTGGCAGAGCGGAAATTAAAGTCACGGCTTTGGCAAAATGATCCAGGAGATGAGACTGTAGGAGAAAATGAGAAGGGAAAATCTGAAAGTACTGAGAACCTATAAGAAGTTCAAAATCCTCCTTTCACCCCCACTTCTTTGGGTCTGATGATGGACAAGGATTGAGTTCATGTCAAGGAAAAGACTAAGCTGCACAAGAAGTGACAGAATCGGTGTAAAAAGCAAAGATGAGAGATGAAGGGTTCTTTGAATTTTTATATTCTTCTGGAAGCCAGGAAAACAACGTAAACAACAGGAACAGAAAAATGAATCCAGATGAATCCTCTCAGGCAGGCAAAGTCCCTCTCACAGTAGAAGATCAGTTTCATGAGCACCTGAACATACATAAGTCCACAGGACCTCATGAGATGCATCCCAGAGTCCTGAGGGAATTGGCTGATGTAGTTGCCAAGCCACTCTCCATGATACCTGAAAAATCCTGTCAGTCAGGTGAAGTCCCTGGTGACTGGAAAAAGGAGAATACTGCACCCATTTTAAAAAAGGATAGAAAGGAGAAGCTTGGGAACTACTAACCTATCAACCTCATCTCTGCCTGGGAAGATCATGGAACAGGTCCTCCTAGAACATATGCTAAGCAACCTGAAGGACAGGGAGGTGATTTGAAACAGCCAGCATGGCTTCACCAAAGGCAAGTTCTGCCTGACCAACCTAGTGGCCTCCTATGGTTGTGATTACATCAGTGGACAAAGGAAGAGCTGTGTACATTGTCTATCTGGACTTCTGTAAGTCCTCTGAGTCAGTTGCCTGCAACATCCTCCTTTCTAAACTGGAGAGATGTGGATTTGATGGGTGGACTGTTCAGTGGATAATGAATTGATGAGACAGTTGCATTCAGAGGTTAGTAGTCAATGGCATTATGTCCAGATGGAGATAGGTGACAAATGGTGTCCCTTGGGGGTTTGTACTGGGACCAGTGCTGTTAATATCTTCATCAATGACATAGTGGGACTGAGTGCAGCCTCTGCAAGTTTGCAGATGACACCAAGCTGAGTAGTGCAGTTGACATGCCAGAGGGACAGGATGACATCCAGAAGGAGTTGCATAAGTGTGAGAAGTGGGCCTGTGTGGACCTCATGATGCCAAGTGCAAGGTCCTGCTTTTGGGCTGGGGCAATCCCCTGTATCAATAGAGGCCTGGGGATGAAGGGATAGAGAGCAGTCCTGTGAATAAAGACTTGGGGGTATCAGTGGATGAAAAACTGGACCTGAGAGGACAATGAATGCTAGCAGCCCAGAAGGCCAAGAGTATCCTGGGCTGCATCAAAAGAAGTATGTCCAGCAGGTCGAGGGAGGTGATTCTGCCCCTCTGCACTGCTCTGGTGAGACCTCATCTGGAGTACTGTGTCCAGCTCTGGACATTACTATTACTTTTACCACATCAGTGTTTGAAATAACACTGATGCTTTGCTCAGTAGTAAAGATTTGAAGTGTAACAGCATTCCTCATCCAGAATCTAAAAATGACAGCATTCCAATGTTATACTTAAAATATTTATTTTTTTACTGTTTGGGATCCCAGCTGGTGTTCACTACTTTCCAAACACAGTCCAACTCCAGTCAAATGGGGAGATATACTGCACTGGATGTCCCATGGCAGAAAACTACAGAATATCCAATAATGAAAGTCCCACAGCCTTTATCAGACCTTCTAAACCACGTTTCACTTTTCATTTAACAAAGACAAAAGATGACCTAGAAGTGACCTAATTACTGGGCAGAATGGAACTTGGGGAGATCAGGATTCAGGTCCCTGTTCGTGTTCAAATGTAAATTGAAGGATTATTTGCATAAAATGTGGATTACAGCCTAACAGTATGAAGTTGTATAGAGGTAGGCAGGAACCAGTATTTCTCTGAGAGCAGTTCTGTTTATGTTACAACTTCTGAGTTTGCATTTCATAGAACAACCTTTCATCTTTTCACCCTCAGCTAAGTGAACTCTCTCGCCAGCCTAGGCAGCTTATCACTGCTGTCAGGAAAGGTGTTAGCAAACAGTGTGCATACTCTACGTACATGCAGTTACAAACAAACCCGCAAATCTTAAACTCTTCATTGCCAGGTGGGAACCGTATCTACAACTGCAGTCTAAATACAATCAGGCTAGTATTCATGTTTAAAATAAATAATAAAAATAGTTAATAGGACTAAAATAATAAAAAGGAGCCTTCTTTCCAAAGCAGACAATGTCTTCTGTGCTAATTTTAAGATGGGTATGAAACTGTACAAACAGCAACTGTATTTTTTTCCATTATTTGTGTTCTAAATAGAGGTTTTCCATGGCAAAATATAGAAAATTACGAAGCTGAAATCAACAGCTACACAGAACAGAGACTTATGAAAGACTTGGTCCAGATGCCTGTGTCTCAAATTTATCAGTGGTTATAGGGAGGTAAAGTTACTGAAATACACAATATTTTTGACCCAAAATGTTCTAAGTGGTGCTTCAAAATTGCCAGCAATTAGTTCCAGAAGCTACCATGATAAAAAACCTTAACAATTCCAGCCTGTTGGGCAAAATCTGTACAAAGAAGGAAGAGTAGCGTGGATCCGCTAAGTTTTGAAAGAGTTTGGGTGTATGGGGATGGGTCCTCCAAATATGTCCAGTTGAAAGAACACACAGTTCTCGTTGGAAGTGAACTAACTAGCTAGAAACAAGTAAGAGACCGAGGCCAAAGCTATGGAAGAAAGATGTCTGAATGAAAACTCGTGAGTCTAAGTTTAAGGGTTAATGTATCACAAGGAACAGCTTGCTAAAGGAAAGAGAAATACAAAACTAGACCATAAACTGCCCTCTAAAGGCAGGGTGGCTAGGATGCAAGGGTTTGGCCACCACAATTAATGTACAAGCAGTAGAACTATTGGGAAAACTGGTCAAAGACATACAGAGTTATCTAAGAAACTTCTTTTGAAGAAGATAAAAAAACACATAGAAAGATGTGCAAAATAAACAAAACAGCATAAACACTGGAAAAAAGCAGAGCTCCTGAAGTAATTATGAAAATTGCCAAGTGGGAACCATATTGTGTTCAGTTCTGGGCTCCCTAGTTCAAGAGGGATGGGGAAATACTAGAGAAAGTCCAATGGAGGGTTACAAGGATGATTAAGGGACTGGAATGTTTTCCTTCCTAAACATCCCTCTTCTAAACATTTCTCAGGAAAGTCTGAGAGACTTGGGGCCGTTCAGCCTGGTGAAGACTGAGAGGGGCTCTTATCAATGTTTACAAATATCTGAAGGCTGGCTGTCAAGTAGAAGGGGCCAGTCTCTTCTCAGTGGTGACCTGTGATAGGATGAGGGGGCAACAGGCACAAACTGGAACAGAGGAAGTTCCACCTCAACATGAGGAAAAACTTCTTTACTGCAAGGGTGATGGAACACTGGAAGAGGCTGACCAGAGAGGCTGTGGAGTCTCCTTCTCTAGAGAGTTTCCAAACCCACCTGGGTATGTTCCTGTGTGGCCTGCCCCAGGTGTTCCTGCTCTGGCAGAGGGGTTGGACTCAATGGTCTCCAGAGGTGCCTTCCAAACCCTACCATTCTATGATTCTATGAATTGTGATTGATCATTGTCAAGAAAAATGAGTGTCACTGGTGCTACAAAGAAGAAAGAAATATGAAGAAATATGAAAGTGAGGGTAGACTTAAACAGTGATAGAACAAATTAAGAGATAATTATGAAAAAAACACAGGAAGAAGAGGGGAAATGCAGTATGACTGGAAATGTGTTGCTAGAGTGCCAACAAAACTGTGTACGTTATCAGCAGCAGCCCATGTCACCACTGTAAATCCTCAGCAAGAAGTACAGTATGTAACAACCTGTCTAATGGTTGCATCCAGTTTTAGCAGCAGGTGAAAACTAAGGCATAGCTTCTGCACTGCTTCCTGTTCACATGTATAACCATCACCGGCGACAACCTGCACCGCATTAAAAGCACCAGCACCAAAATGTTCCGATAACCGACACAAGAAGGGGGAAGTAGAAGCAGAAGGGCTGTTGGAAGAAAGCAGGCCCCATGGGCATGTAACCCAGACTGCTGCTGGATTAGAAGTAGTTTTGGTTTTCTCTATTCCATGAATAAAACCCAGGTTATGTGAGTGAATATACATTACTACTTCTTTTATGTGAGTGAATATACATTACTGATTCACATCCTGACTGAAAATGAAGTAGTTTTGTTTTCAGAAAACATTAGTTATAAACCGTTAGGGCTTCTGGCTATGCACACACTGCTGTTATTTTGACATTTGTATTTTCAACTAAATATAAAAATCATAGGTCAATGAATTATAATATCACTAAGAATTTCTGGTTCTCTGATGAATCATAGTTAATACTGGTTCAGTTATTTAATGTTGTCTGATGTCCAAAACCTGCTCATCTAGTCCACTAATACATAAGCCATTAGCAAAGATTTCCCAGGTAGTTTAAGAAATCAAATTCCATCCTACAGAGCGTTTGCTGAATTGGTTTCTCAGGTAATTTATTAGACATTTGTGTTTTGTGACTGGTCATTTAAATCATATAATATTTCCTTCACTCCCTGGTTGAAAAATCACAGGACTAAAACTTCTTAGCTTAAATAAGCAGCAACAAAGGATAAACAGCAAGTACTGCTGTGTGGGCCAAAGTAATTCTGTAGAAATAGAAACAGTTATCTACTCTGAAATAGAAACATAGCATCACAATAATAACTGATTCCATTAATTAGGAATGGGAAAAGAATCAAACAACGTTCAGAATTCAAACAAATACTTTTGTTGTCAACTCCAGTAAGATGACTTTCAGCTACAGAAACCAGCAGAAGTGCATATATCAAGTTTTGTATACTCTTTAGTATTGATTTTACAAAGAGTACCTACCTCACATAATTTACAGGCTGAATGCCCGGTGAGCAAGGTATGCAATTTGCTCCCTGATTCTCTGAACCCAGTTTCTAAAACCTGCCAGTCATCATTTAACCAAGTAAAATGGGCAGCTGCGTCAGAGAAGTGATTTTTCACACAGAACCTAATGGCATCTGAACAAATATGAATAATATCTGAAATACCATTTTAGCAGTTAGTAGGGCTTGAAAATGTCTCTGAAATTTATTTGCTCCTGGCTGGCTTGTGATGTTATATCCTTTAGACACTGAGCAGAAGCAGTATGCTATTGCCTTGCCTTGAAGGAGGATGGTATCCCGTTCTTTGGTGGTTGTCAGAGGGCTAGTCCCCAAAAAGAAGATTTTCATGGTAAACTTGTGCAACCAGGCTTGCCAATGCATAGTTGAGATAGGGACAAAGCCACACGAGCTCCCAGTATGTTCCCTTCCCTTTAATAGTACATGCAAGGACAGGTGCTCTACTGAAGCAATTTCCTCCCTTCAGCTGCAAGCCACGTGCCGTGCTACCCTGACTAGTCTTATGTAATGCTATTTGAAAAATCATCTCTAATTCCTGTATCCCCAGTAACAAGAAAACCTTGAAAAAGATACAGAAGTGACTGACCAGACTTCTTGAAGAATAAGGTATTTCAGAGATAATAAATAGTTTGAATTCTACAAAGTAAGGATAAAAAAGCCACAAACATGGTTGAGAGTTAACACTATGCATTAATGAAGTATCAACTACAGTTGTGTGGTTTAGCTTTGAAAGATACGCAAGATTTTTTTAACATATTAATCTGTATCTTCCACTAGTAATCAGCCATCCTCGTTTTATGTATATTCAACAAAGTACATCTTAACACAGCATATGTGTTTCCAATGATCACATGGCTGTACTCAACATAGAGCTAAGAAAAAACATTAGGTGTGTTAGAAGTAAATACGAACCCCATTCTCTTTCCTTAGCCTCAGACAGAAATTAATGAAATCATCAGTGTGCTGGAGCAGTCAGCAAATGCAAACGCTACCTTAAGGATTGCTTATACTGCAAACTTCAAATAGAAAGGGGTGGAAATAGGAGCTACTCAATCACTGGCTAACTGGGACTGTAGGTGTGAGATTTAGAAACACTATTAATAGATAACTGTTAGAGAACTGGGATTTTTTTTTCATTATTTCCATTCTCAGGATAAAAATAAAATAAAAAAATCCCTCCAAGCTTCAGTGCTGTGCCATTCTGCAATAAGACATACAGAAACCCTAAGTCATCACAAGCGTTTTGTTAGTTTAGGAAAGAGGCACAGTGTTTATCAGATACATAGCGTGTTTCCTTACATTCACAGAAAATGTGATTATAATTCTTTCAGGATAATAAAATACATACTTTCACTTGAAAATTAAAATATATATATATGCTTATATGACCAGCAGGGACAAGTGGCAGAGACAATCAGCAGTGACAACAGGCCACAACTTCTAACTCTCTTGACATCAGAGGGCTCTTCATTGTTATCTCATTCTTAAACTAATACCATTCTAAACTATTTATGATCATAAAACAGAGTCAGAGAACAATTATAAATTTTATTTATATTTATGGTAAACATCCCCATCTACCCACTGAATAGATAAAAAGATATGCAACATTTTCTAAAGGTCAATGCAGTTGAGTTTCATTGTATCAGTTCAAACAAAATAGAACATATCCCAGCAATTTTGAAGGTGAGGATTTTGCTAAGAATCCAAGAAGGCTGAAGGAGTATTTCTCTCTTAAGAAGATTTTTTTTTTTTTCAGTTTGTAAGAGCCCTTTCCGTGCTGTTTGAAAGATGGAGGAGGCCATAATGAGGATAGAGGCATAAATTATGTTTCCCATGCTACAGAGAAGATATACAACTTTCTGTACAGTTTGAATTGTCTAATAGCAGATTATACCACTGGAGGAAAAGGGAAACTGCTATTCCAGTTTTCATTGTCAGGTTAGACAAGAGGAGCTATGTTTTTATTATCATCTGCATCACAGAAAAGACTTCTTCAAGCAGGATAAAAGACTGACCTGTCAGAATTTGGCCAGGGTTTCAGGAAGGCAAGCTGATAGAGAACCTTAAAACAGCAGAACTGAACAAAAAAGTAAATGCAAAAGCAAAACTGAAAGGTGAGGTACAGAAACAGGGCTCCTAACATCTCTGACAGCATCGCAACCATGGTCTTTTCTGGAGTCCCTCAAAAGCTATATAAAAGGAAGAGAATGGGGGAAGGAGTTGTTTGAATCTGCAAGGAATTAAGGAAGGAAACACGACTGGAGTAACTGACATTATTGGCAAGAAGTAGTCATCTAATTATACTAATAAATGTAGTTCTATAGTTTTCTTCTGCATGTTCAGACCAAGATAATGGCAAAGAAAGGAACCTTCCTAAGAACAAGCTGAAAATATCATAAAAAGTTAACAAAATGCCTTTTACCATAGCAGTTATTATAAAAACACATACAGATACAGGCAGTCCTGTACAATAATCTTGACTAACAATAAATAAGATTTCAGAGATCTATGTCAGTGTTTTGATTTACTCCAGCAAAATCGTATCTGGTGTAAAGAATGCTACTGTAATGCAGATGATGCTACATCTACTAAATATTATTATTTAAATTAAACTGAATGGTGTTTGCAGTTGTTTTTTTTTTATTACTATAACCTCTTCAGACACAACATTCTTGGCTCTTTAGGTAACAAACTGTCTTTTCATTGTACTGCTGCAAAGTCCTCATATCGCAAAACATCCTTTTCTGCTCTTTTATTTATTTTTTTAAAAAAGCATATGGTCCTGAATGTGTACATCTGTCCCTATATATTTAAGAAATAAACTATCCTTTCCTAAGAAAGCAGCTGGAATCGGACAGTATGTATCCTAGTACATATAAAACTGGAAGCACATTAAGTTTCATTAACTAATTTAAAGCAACAAGTATATGTAGTTTTAAAAAGTATTAACTTTTATATATATATAATGCTTCTCTTTGAGGCTGTATCTAAATTCTTAGATATTCTAACTGGCATCACAAAGAGTAAGGTTATCAATCTTTTCATTGATGTCTGCTAAAATATATTCTAAACTCAGGGAAGAGAATGGAAGGAAAAAGGAGAAAAAGGAAAATGAAAAAGAAAAAATAAAAATACTGAGCTAGTTTTCAGCATGGCTGTAATATGTTATTTTCTGTCCAAAATGCTGCAATCATAACCCCCTCATGCTATGATGGTGACCATAATTCTCTCACAGTATTTCAGTTCAAAATACACTGTTAACTTGTGCTTTCTGATCTTTATTCATGTTTAAATGCCCTAATATCAGCAGAAGAGCCTACTCCACTGTAAAGCATATTTCAAAGTCAAAGTACCTCTTTAAAATATCTGTAAAGTGAAAGAAAGTTTTCTTAAATGGAGTTGTTTAGTATTAGAGGAAATGTTAATAGTGTGCCATTCTTAAGAGCATCTCGTACTAATATTTCTATTCTTTATGTTGTCCCAGAAGTATATTTTGTTAAATTATGGCATAAATTATGGCATTTGCTTTCACATGCACTTTTATTCTTGTATTTGATTAGATTCTTGTACTCCATTAGAAAACTGTTAAAATTTTATCACCCATTTGTCAAAACAGGTATTTATTTAAAATCAATACTTCATAACCTAACTACTCTAATTCTTCTAGTTATACCTGTTACAATGCTGCTGAAAAACTATGTATAATTTTGACAATAACAAGCTTTTTTTATTTACAACATAAAATGTTTTTTTCAGTCTTTATATATATTAATGGGACTTTCCATTATTCAAAGTATATTTTAGTAGGCACAGAAGACTATTTTCTGTGATGAGTACTGGTAATGATGACAGCCTTAATACTCTACAAAGTGCAATTTGCAACTTGATTTCTTAAGCAAAAATAATACCCAAAGATTAAGTGACTCTCAGTTGTTTTTACATTAAATCAGTTTTATTTCCAAAAAGTACAAATGGAACTATGTTTTATTGTTATGACTCTGAAAGAAATATATTTTTAGGTCCCCTTATCCTTGCAATGATTGCTATACCATCATACAGCAATTGTTTTAAAGATATATCAAGAAAAGTATGGGCAATTTCTGGCTGGCTATTTAAACTGCAGGCTTTACATCCAAGATATTACTGCTGATTGATTTACCTTCTGATTCTGATTAGAATTCAAAAAACGTGTGGGAACAATATTTTAATACCTCCACTTTTGAAATCCCATTGAACTAATGAGACGGATCAAGGGACCACTGCTATATTCCTAATGCTTTCTGTTTCTTGATCCTCTTCAATAGGGTTTCAAGAGTATATTTTTGAAAAAAGAGTTCTGCATTTTTTATTCAGTCATAATCAAATAGGAAATCAATGAACAGTCATGCTCTGGACTCCTCTAATTTGGACAGCTGGCCTGAAATGATGCTGGTTTATTTACATATGAAGAAAAAATCCCCCTAAAATAAAGGATGCTTTTGATTCAAAATGAGATCGACATATACCCTGCTTGTTTTTTGGTGACCTAAACATCCTGACATGCATTTGCCCCTGCTTTTGTACTTTTGTGGGTGTTTTGGTTTCAAAGATGATTCAAGAGAAGGCTCTGAATTTCCACTTTGGTCACACCACAGATACCGACTTTTGCACTGGGCTATTAGGAACCATCTCTACATATTACTGCTAGACCCTGCAAAATGCTGATGCTCCTTTGGACAATAAAGGTGAAGAAGAATAGTTACAGATAGTGATTAATGGCATCACAATAAAATATTTAAGCATGAATGACTCATTACATCAAAACAGGCTCTCAGACACCTTTTAAAAAAATTTCAGCTTCAGTTACTAAGAACATTAGACATCTTGACAAGATTTTTAACAATACTTTCTCTGAAAAAAAAAAATTCCAATTTTCAACTGCAAATCAAGGGGGATATTGCCTATAAAACTGTTTACCAGTAACAGGCCAAAATAAAGAGGTATCTGTCAGTCAAACATGATATTACTGGCATAGATACAAGAAAGATTACTCATTTTTAAAAAGCAAACTTGAATATTGCTCTATCTCTTAGTATGAGAAATAAGAGCTGATTGATACTTTTCTTCTTCAGTGTTAGCTTATGTTTGTGGTTAGATTAAGACATGTTTGTGTCTGATCACCTTCAAACTTTTAACAAGAGTTTTCCAAAAGGTGAGCTACAGAAGATCAGAGCATGCATACACCTACCTAAACCATGTTATGAGTAAAGAAGCACAGCCTAAGATTTTGGGATTCACCGTGACCTGTAGCTTGAAGGGAGAAGAACGTGTCCCACAAGGATCCTGAACCTGAAGGACCACTAACCTATTAGGCAACAGCTGATCAGCAAGAAAGCATTTGGTGAATCCCAGCACTGGTTGGGTTAACCTCACATGTAACATTATGTTTCACCCTCAATGGACTGATGGTTACTCATGAGGTTTTATGGATTTAATCTAAAATCCCAACTAAGTATTTGTATCATTTTGCTCATTAATAGCAACAGGAAACAATTCAAGTGGCTGCCACTCATTTGTGATACCATTAACAAAACTAGTAGATCTGTAATGGTGAAAGGGATAAGAGAAAGATCCTAGGGTTATTAAAGACAAGGAAGCTAAAACTATAGTATTGAACCTATGGTTTTAATGAGGGCTCAGTCACAGCCTTTAACCTGAGCCATTTTCCTAAAACAAGGTGACTAAATGTTACCACAGCACTGAAGACCGATTGTCTGCTGTGTTCATGAAGTATGTTGGAGATACCTTGTTTTGCCCAAATATTTCCCTAACTCAAGTATGATTTAACACGCTGTGAATAATCTGTTAGCACAATTATGCTGGAATGTGGATACCAAGAGGGAAAAGCATGACAACCCCCATGATGATCACTGGTGGTTACAGTAAGAAATATACACTTGGCAGTCTGCCACAAATTCGTAATTGTTTATGTGAACGTCTTTGATTTATAGAAAACAATGAGATATCTTAGTCTAGTTTAACCTTGGTTGTTACTGAAGCTTAACTGCTAGTAGTGAGAGCACAGGGTGAAATTTGGGTTTCACTGAAGCCTAGGGCAAAATCCAACTGAAGTGATGATTTTGTGTACAATCACGTGGTTGTTTGGAGATTTATTTGTTATTTCTTTTTTTTTCTTCCCTGGGATGAGTTACTCAGATTGGTTGTAAGAGCTTCTTAAATAATTTTCTAAGACTCTGTTTACTTCTTACCTCTCTCCTCATTCACTTACCTGCTCTAATTGTAAATTTTGTTACCTGTAAGAATCAAACCTCTGCATGCATGCATGCATCCGGAGCTGGATAAACTTATATGGACTTTGATAAATTTCTGAGATTTTCTGTAAAAAGGAAATGACTGAACTCCACAACCGAAGAAATCACTTTCAGTCCTTCAGTTCTATATTCATACAGCAAAGTATAGAGAATTGTATATGCCTTAAATAGTATTTATTAAATTTGTCAAGCTATTAGTTCATACAATATTAAGATCTTACATTTTAGTATCATCTCAAAATATAAAACAGCTGAAACATTTCTGTGAAGATATTATGCAAAATTAAATATTTAATTTCAAATAATAAGTTCGGAACGTTTCAATATTTAATAAGTATTCAGCTGGAAAAGTTCTCCTTGTACTTGTAATGACAATGTACTAAGTAGATCAAAGGTCCTCACAGATAAACTGAGATGACATAATCATATACACACAACATACATTTCATATAATAATTCATTCTATATTGAAGTACATATTTAAATGAGTTAGATTTATATTATCCATCTCCCAAGGTTTCTAGAGTTATACCTACAGCATTTAGTGTAACACAGCATACTACGAGTGATAACTACGTCAGCCTCAATCCCTTCTTCAGTGGACTTGGTTGGAACCCAAGTGAAATAATTGTAATCTAAGAGTAAATTACATCTGTGTATCTCCCATTATGGTTTCTCTAGCTGCATTATATAGCTATAATGAGGCAGAACTAAAATAGTCTTAATATGAAACTCCTTGCTTCTGTATGTACTTACAGTACAAGTGAGTAGCTTCCTTAGTATTAATACATTTGTCTTAAGCAGCTGAGCAGAACCTTATAATCATCTGGTTTGTAATCTTTAATTAATAAATGCCACTTCAAACATTTTCTTCCCTATATTCAAGGCTATTAGCATAACCACATGATGTATCTGGCCAAAGACAACTATTTAATATGAATGAAAGAAAAAATACTGAAATTCCCAAAGAATTACTCTCACTTAGGCTAACAAATTTAAATCTGACATATACAGACATTTAGATTCAAACAGGTGGTAGAAAACATAGATTTGAAGAAATTAATGCTATCTCTACATTTAAAATAGCTGTTTTAAGTTGATAAATTATTCTTTTTCTCAAATTTATAAACAAAGAATTATAGAATATTTCTTTAAATGCCTAATAAAACAGTTAAGAAGTAAAATATGTTTAGTTAAATAGAAAAATATATGAGTTTTATAATTCAGAACGATAGTCAAGTGCTACAGGGCTACCGTATAAAATTGGTTGTATTGTACCAATATAGACTACCAATGGAAGTGAGCCTTTGTTGCAGGACATTTGCAACAGACTCTTAAATAGGATGATTTTTACTTAGGATTTCTATTCTGCTTATTAGGATTTACTTTGAAAAAATTGCAACAAGGTCCACATCACAGGCATTTGCTAATACTGCCTTCTTAAAAACTGTCAAGATTTACAGAATGCTCAGTTAAACAGAGTTTAACATTCCTAGTCACTTCTTTGGAACTGCTATGAACCAACAGACTGAATCAAGCCAACCCTGTACTTCTGTACAAGTCACAAAAATCTTAAAAGACTCAGCACAGAGACTTTCGAAATAGAACTGTTTGTAGGGAAAACTATGAAGTTGAGCTTAACTTGTTTTCTTTATTCCGCTGGAAGACTATGATTGAGAAACATGACAGGATTTTAATTATGGGATTTTAAGAAGTCTGCCTTTCAAAAACATTGGAAGACATTAATTCAGAAATTTATCATGATGCTTGAGTGACATTCCGTAGAAATACCTTTCACCGTAACTGTTATAATCGGAGATAAATACATACGTATTTTTTCTGTACAAATACAGATTTTATGAAGTTTCTTGGCATCTCTTTTTTGTCTGAAGAGCTTAATTTAGTCTTACTGTGTTACTCATGGAACACTCCTAGCACGGATGTTTCCAAAATTTAAGTCATAGGTGTGTTAATCAAATTTTGGTAAGCATAGTGAGCTCAAGTCAGGAATCACACTTGGACTTGGACAAACTAAAAACACATCTGTCTATCTCAGGATGATATGCTGATTAAGTTTTGCTATCAACCAGAGGCAGACTAACCTACAAACTAAACTGACTTCCGAAAACTAATCCCAGCTCCACCCCAATCTGCTTTTGTGAATCAAGTCTTATACAGAAGGTTTATGTAATTTAATTAAACTATCATGCATGATGTAATAACTTGTTTATAATTAAAAGCAAAACAAACTTGTTTCCAATTCTGCCTACCAATGGGCCACAGGATATCATGGTCAAAAAAAGTAACTAGCCATGGGAGTATCTGTATCACTTTTAAACTACTATTACCCCCAAAAAAATTCTCCTTTTATGTAGGAATTATGGCCAGTATATAAAGGGGAAGCTGAAACTCATTGCCAAGTATGGATCCTGTTTCCATGCCAAAAAAAAACCCACAAAACAACCAGTGTTAGTCTTAAGACACAGTTCAGTTTTTCTTAGTGAAACTTTGACAAAATAGTCAGTCTTCTGATATGAGCACATGCTATAAGTTTCCTGGGATCCTGTACTGCGGTTATGCTTAAGTGCTGAGAATCACTTTGCCTGCTTTGCTGGGATATAACAGCTCAGCAATGATTCATTGTCTTGCTTTAACTAAAAAACAATACCATCAAGCCCTTAGAATTTTTCTGCAAATGTATCTAGGACACCGTTTTCAAATTCAGGTTCCTAAACCTAAGACATCCAAATAAGAGACTGTTAAAAAGTGCTGAGCAGATACAAAGCCCTCTAAAATCAATGGTCTGTATTCATCCCTGAATACAATTGATTCACATCACCCAAGCAGCAAAACTGAAGTGTAAATCTTTCCTACGAAATAGCCACAAATTGCCCCAACAGAATGAAGCCCCTGGTAACACCGATCTGTATGCCAGGAAGAGAAGGTTGAGCAGATACCGATTTATCTGATCAGCAATCAAGAATGCGTGGCACTATTCAGACAAACACAACAGTATAAAAATATTACACTGCTGACTTGGTGTAATGACTTTTTCTGTTTGACTCTTTTTTTCTCCTACAGTACTGTTTCTTTGAATCACAACGCAAGTCTAAATATTTGGTTTGTAGTGCCTAAGGGAATATATATATTGGCTCTAGCTACTAGATTGTACTAAACTTTTTTTTAGGGGTTATTATACAGCTATTTTAAAAATTCTGTTAATGAGCAGAAATGTTAATTTTACTTTGAAAGGAAATCTGTAACACAAAATGTTCCAGAATCATATTGAGCAAGAATGTCATGAAGGAAGACTGTAAATTATGCCAATCATACTTGTTTTACTTTCAGACATAATATTAAATGAAAGTATGAAGTCATCCTTCTAAGTATTTTAAAATAGCTTTAATCTAAAAATAATTTGGGGGCTGTTCTCAGGCAGGGCTATTTTTTCTAAAATTGGGCAACACGCTTCAACTTTGTCACTGGCTGCTTGAGTCACTGGTGTTTGTGAATGAAAAGCATCAGTAAAACAATAAACAGTGCTGCCAAACCGAGTAGTCTGATTATGAAAATTGGTAAATGCTTATCCATTAAAAAATGACTAGCCTAAAGTATGATAAAATAGAACACTCTTTACTAAAGTTGAAAAAACCTGAAACATAAGAGGGTATTAGATCTGTTTTGGGTTTTCTTTGGGTAGTTGGGTTTGGGGGTCTTTTAAAGTTATATTATTAGATTTTGTTACAAGTTTTGTGATCTTTAATATACTTTTGTTACACCAGGCTGGCCTTTTCTTTCTCTTCTCATGTAAGGCACATAAGGAAATGTAATTGATCAGTGGTTTGTGGCCCTTAAAAAAAAATACTACTAACAAAATAAATACTCAAGAATATTCGATGTTCCAATTTTAAAATCTTGATTCAATGCTATGTTCAACTTCTACAGTACATACATTAATATTAAAAAAAAAAAAGAAAAAAAAAAAAAAAAGGGTTGTAAAAGTAACAGACTCCTACTTTCCCTAAAATGTGAGTAACACATCCTGAAAGCTCCAAACTAATGAAAGAACGTAAAAGTTACTGAAAACTATTACAGCTCAGCTGGGACAGGAAACAAAAAATACTCAGATGTCATTAATTCTCCAACAAGGTTTTAATGTAAGACAGCAGAGCATGCAGCTTTTTTAATGATCTAGGATGCTGTCCTTAGATGTACTGAACACTTCATCTTCCAGGGAACCTTGGATTTTGAGACCTTTCAGGTATTTTGGAAGAGAAGTTTTACTTTATGCACTTCTTCAGGCTTTTGTCTACCTCAGATAAGATTATTTCAGCTTCCTATTCTACCCCATCCAACATAATCAAGAAGCATTACATCCCAAATTTGAGAAAATAAGTCTCAACCACTTCTTAGTTTTCTTTAGTTGTATGCCAAAGCATTACCATTGTTTATGTTATTGCCTTCCCATATATACTCCAGTATAATTCTGTAAACCTTTATTCACTCATGGAAGACACACAGCTACTAAGCCAATCAAGGCTATGAACCTGTTTCCAGATCAATCTTCATGATTTATAAAAAATAATGAAATACATTTCCAGGAAGTGGTAAATTACAAGAACTTTGGCCTTAAGTATTTAATGCCATTGACATTAGCGGCTGTGTGCGGACTGTTAGGCTGAAGTACAAAACTGGTACATTTCCATCAATGTAGTATCATAGCAGATGATGTCAGGGGGAAGGCTGCAGAATGACTGAAGCTGGAATACTGTATTTACTACATTAGCAGTTGTTGCTCATTAGTTGTTCAGTACCATACTGTCATGTTTAATCACTCACAGGCTGGGAAAATGTTATAATTTCCAAATTAAACTCTAACTCTGTCTTCTGTAAGCTCTCTTTCCTCCTGTTCCTGCTTATCCCTTTTTGTCTCCAGGTACTCTTCTGTCCTTCCTTCTGCACTGCCTTTCCTTTAGCAGCTCCCAAAGTCAGTCCTTATGGATGGTTGTGGGTTTTTTTTTCTATTTTGTTCCACATGAATTCTGATATTCTGCCATTTAAAAACAGTTTAAGATAAAAAAATGCAACTATAATTTCTGTGTTTGGTCTCTCCTTTTCCGGTTGCAGCTACCAGAATGGTGATCTCATATTTAATGCTGGCAAAGATATTACACTTGATTTTCAGAATTGGCCTATTCTCCAAATTGTTCCCCTTCACGTAACACAAAGCTAAACTAATTTTCATCCCACCCTAGCTGTAACAGCTTGCCCTCTAGTTTTACCCCTAAAGATCATCACACATAAAAATGCATCAAAATAACAATTTTCAGCAGGCTGCTAGAGATAGACTGTTTAACTAAGAATAGAAGTTCATAACATCTCTACTTCATTGCTATGATCTTGACATCTGACATTTCATGCATTCTGGGAAATACCATGAAATGAGATAACAGTGAGGAACAGGCTTTATACAGCAATCAGAAACATAGTGGAATTCCTAAACTGTTCATTCCCAGATACCATTTTCCATTTTTCTTTTTCGTATTTGTAATAACAAGTTTTTGTTGCTCAAACTGCTGAGAACAGACCTATCGCTATTGGAAGTGTAATATGGAGTATTTTTTTTTTAAATCACATTTAAGTTTCTTATGGATATAGATTCTTATACACTTGATTATTTCTAATAACTTTCCTTTCATTCTTTCCGTATTTGCTTCCTTCCTATTGCCAGTAACTACCATCCTCTACCTTCTGCGCATTCTTCTTCTTCCTACTGTTCCAATCCTTCCTCTGCAGTTTTCTACCAGTCTCATCCAAAATTCCTGCGTATTTAAAGACTTTTAAACAAAACAAAACAAAAACCAATTTTGCCCAAGTCTTCAGCCCTGGCAACCATCATCATATTACACTCCAGAGTCCTCTCGTATTCTCCATTCCATTCTCTCAATTCAATAAAGACTAGCAGGACAATTATTTTTAAATCCTCAATTGCCTACACATGTAAACATGCTGCACAAGCACAGCCAGAAGCAAAAGAAAATTAAGAAGATTATTTTAAAACCAAAAATATAATTTCCTACCAATTTGCAGTGTCTCACAGAACTTTCCTGCATCCACCTGATGCAAGCAGTACTGCTCTTCATCCTGATCTAGAAGAACACAGTAAACCTGCTTCTGCCAGAGAGAAAAAAATCCACTCCTCATCTCAATTCACTTTCTAAAAGCATGCACTCCTTGAGCCTCCCAGTCTTTCCCCTTGCATAGCCCTTCCTCCTCCCCTCAGGGCACTTTAGGAACAATTGAACGGCTCCCAATTTTATAATCCAGGTTTCCTAAATCCCCAATTAGAGACCCTACTTTGATGTGGGTATCTCAAAGCTGGCTCATAATGTATCTTTGTAATTTTGTCACTAATCTGCCTTCTCCACACCTTCTCAAAACAATTGAGCAAAAATGGAAAATAAACCGTCTCTAGTGGGATCACTCCACTGTACAACTATTTCACAAGGGTCTGGGCAAAACCACTTTGGAGACTGCTGTGTTGAAAAAATACACATTTTTGAAACTGTACTTTATGTAAATGTTCGANAATAATATTTAATAAATTCAATCCCAAAACACATATGCTCTTGTAAGCCATATATCCTTTGTATGCCTTATAGCATCCCAGAGAGTTCAGAACATGCAATTGTTAAGAAAGGAGACATACACAATACCAAAGTATTCTCACAGCTTCCTTTACCATGTAAAGCTGTTCCCAAATAGATCATTTTACTGATGTGCATTACAGCAAGCATCTTTCATTGAAAACACTTCAAACAAGGAAAATTCCACAAGAGAGAAGGCTACTGCCTAATACATTGCAGTGATATGACCTCTTGACCGCAGGTTTTTTGTATGTGTAGCACAAAGGGCTCTTGACACCTGTCATTTCCAGAGATTAATAAAAACATTTTTTTAAAAAACCCTATAATAGTATTTGAGCTGAAACAGGTGAAATCAGACGCAGCGTAGTGCAGTACAACTACTCATTTTAACCCCTTTCCCCCTTTCTTTCTGTTTTAATTTTGGCTCATTATTACAAATTCTTACAGATGGCAGAGCTATTGGATTAAAATTCACCTCTTTTTTTTTTTTGAGTGGCTTCAGAGCAGAAACANAAAAGAAAATTAAGAAGATTATTTTAAAACCAAAAATATAATTTCCTACCAATTTGCAGTGTCTCACAGAACTTTCCTGCATCCACCTGATGCAAGCAGTACTGCTCTTCATCCTGATCTAGAAGAACACAGTAAACCTGCTTCTGCCAGAGAGAAAAAAATCCACTCCTCATCTCAATTCACTTTCTAAAAGCATGCACTCCTTGAGCCTCCCAGTCTTTCCCCTTGCATAGCCCTTCCTCCTCCCCTCAGGGCACTTTAGGAACAATTGAACGGCTCCCAATTTTATAATCCAGGTTTCCTAAATCCCCAATTAGAGACCCTACTTTGATGTGGGTATCTCAAAGCTGGCTCATAATGTATCTTTGTAATTTTGTCACTAATCTGCCTTCTCCACACCTTCTCAAAACAATTGAGCAAAAATGGAAAATAAACCGTCTCTAGTGGGATCACTCCACTGTACAACTATTTCACAAGGGTCTGGGCAAAACCACTTTGGAGACTGCTGTGTTGAAAAAATACACATTTTTGAAACTGTACTTTATGTAAATGTTCGAAGTCTTCACCACTATTGTTTTGGGTTTTTTTTCCTAATGATTATGGAGTGCATTGAGTAACTTTACTTAAAATATCTGCCTGGGCAGGTATGTGGCCAAGTTTTGATGCGCCCAAAGACAAAGTGCAGCTGTCAGAATTTGTACATTTGGCTCAGAGAGCTGAAGGAGATACTGTGAAACCTATGCATGGCTGCCTTAAAATAACAACTGCCTTTACTTTTAAGCACACCAAACCAAATTTTCAAACTTTTTTTTTTCCCCCTAGATGTGTGTAAATATCTTATTTTGCATACTGCATTTGTTTTCTTATGCATTGCGGTCCTCATAGCCAGTGAAGGAAATACAAAGAAAATACTGAAAGACAGCTCAGTGAAATACGTGGCTTCNGACGCAGCGTAGTGCAGTACAACTACTCATTTTAACCCCTTTCCCCCTTTCTTTCTGTTTTAATTTTGGCTCATTATTACAAATTCTTACAGATGGCAGAGCTATTGGATTAAAATTCACCTCTTTTTTTTTTTTTGAGTGGCTTCAGAGCAGAAACATTACCTCAATTTTAATTGGATGAGAAACTCTTCTATAAATCTGATATGCACAGCTAGCTAAAACTGTCTTCTAATTGATTTCTATGACATCCATAAGCTGCGAGAGCACAGGTACTGGAAGGCATCAGTAATGGAAGGATTTCCCAATATTTATGTAAGACTGTCCAAACCCTGTTACATCAAAATATATAATTAAAAAATTATCTGCCTATCCTTAATTATTTAAATTCTTGAAACATGAAGGTGTTGGTTGGTTTTTGGTTTTTTTTTGTTTGCCTTTTGTAGCATTGTAAACATTTATTTTGGTTTAGGCCTTATATTCACCAGGGACATGAGTTTGCCCACAATAGATAAAACACCACTCTTTTGGTTTGAATTGGCATGTTTAATAATGAATTTAACGAATTTTATCACCTCAGATCTGCTACTGCCAACTGTTTTGTGTCTATGAACAATTCTGATGGAGCACCTGACAGCTCCTCCACACGGGAAGGAAGGAGGACAATCAATAGTCATATGGCACTATCCCATCCCAGTCCTGGAAGTATTGTTCTACATTCAAATTACTACAGGTTGTTGAAATTATGAGAGATCACACATCTGAGAAGCATTACTCTATCATGGCTGCAAAACATGAAGTTTTACACAGATTTGCACAGCTCCTGTGACAACATTCACAGCTTTTTACCACAGAGGCATCAACTTCATGCAGGCAAAGAACCATGACAATGAAGTGTACAGTGCTAGAGAACGGCAATTTAAAAAATATCCTTAATTCACTGTCACATACACATTGTGACTGTAAAAACTTTTACAAGCATATCACATTAAATGTATTTGGGCCAATGCATTATTGGCATAATGTCTCTTTCTTAATAAACTGAGTATATTTTTATCAGAGAAAGAATCATAGAACCATTAAGGTTGGAAAAGACCTCTGAGAGCATCAGATACTACTGTCAACCTAACACCATGTCCTTCTGTCCTTGCACAAGCCTTCTGGCTCTTTTCCTTCCTTCACCCCTCTAAAACCCACTGCCCTGCTCCCCCTCACCTTATTTTAACTTCTCAGGCCCCTTAGAGCTGATGAAGGCACGGACAACAGGCACAGCCACTCTGCAGCCCTGCCCCACAGATGAGCAAGCATAATGAGACAAGCTGGTGGGACATTCCAGGGAAACACTGCTCCTCACCTTCCCCAACCTCAGTAGCTAAGGGATTCCTACCACAGGGGATCTTTGCAGGAGCCATGTGCTCATCTCCTACAGCTTCAGGTACCACTCTTTCTGCAAAAAAAAAAAACCAAACCATTTGAGCTCTGTTGGCTCTATGGCCAACCAAAGGAGTACACTATGGTCCACCTTTCCAGCTATGTGCAGGACTGTGGAAGTCTACTTCCTTTCGATGGCTGGGATATGAGTGTGGGGAGCTGACTCCTCAAGCTGCCCATGGCCTTCAGAAGTACCTCCTGAAAAGTTGCCTTGAAAAGTACCTGAAACCTTCTTTATCAGTGTTTAGTGACCCAGACACCAAATAAACCTCAGAAATGAAGACTGTCATTTATCATGCCAAAATGGCAGAGTAAATATAAAAGGAGCTTTTCAATTCCACCATGAGGTAAACTGATCCACATTTCTGAGGCTCAGTTGAAGCTGCTTTCCAGAACAGTCTGTTACCTGTCCAACCCACTCTGGTTTTCTAGTATCCCTAAACAAATACTTAGCATCTTACATGCACTGGACAATGGAGATGGGAGTGCCAACTCGTGTTTATCATAAAGTATTTCTGTCAGGTACTTTTAAAGACCTGTGATATATTTATCACAAGTGGCAGGGGCAAGGAGGGAGCCCCAAGAGAGTTCCTCTAGTCCCTTGGCTATGCATTTTATAATTTTCTCTTATTCAGTTATTTAACAGGATGGATTTATTTTAAACAAAATCTTTAAATCACCAGTCTTAATGATAATTTAAACATGCAGGAACCTTTGATTTAAATAGTAGATTTTTCATCTGGCTTTGTGTTAGCCTAAGCAGTAGTAGTAGTTGTGCCTGCCTAAGCAGTAGATTCATTGAACCATTAGGCTATGCTTTTGCTCAATAAAACATGAACTCTTACATTAAAATAGGTGTTCCTTTTTGCTATTATGAAATGCACATTTAATTTTTTTTTTGTTACGTTTAATTAATTTGGATATATTTCTTATTTAGAAAATCATCTTGTAATAATTTTTATCTTGCTACACTGCAATGCAACGTAAATTAGAATTAGATCAAGCAGGTATTTTGAAACTGAGTCAATTAGCCAATGGTTCCTGGTAACCAGAGACATATTTTCTAAAGTGGCTAAGGACACATAAAGAAACATCCTCATATAGTTTCCCAAATGAGTTAGGTACTTGACTGCCAGGGAAATAATCTGGAAAAGGAAAACAAGTTAGATTGCCCTATTAGTTACCACCAGATTTTTCAGCCTTGAACGAGCATGTCCACTGAGGGACAACAGAAACATGTTCCTGTGCGGCAGAAATATATTTCTGCAATAAAAAACAGGTAAGTACTAGCATTCACTCTAATTAAAAGCGTTTTAATGACAGACACTTAAATGGATGACATGGTAACATTTTTACAAAGAATGACTAGACTCAGAAATTTAGCATGTCTTCCTTTGATTCTGACAGCAATTAAAAAAGCAGAAACCTTTGTTTCATTGAAGTTTGAAGAGAATTCACTGATGCAACAGGTCTGTCTTACCTATTTACATTCTTATTAACAGGCTGCAGCAGTTTTAGACCTATAGAAGTATTTCCTATTTTAAATGTGCAACTTAAAGTGGGCTATTTTGAAAAAGAAATACATTCCAAGAGTAATAAATTGAAATTTTAAGAGTATCTC
>VWZY01002112.1:241830-246897 GCA_013399075.1 Chloroceryle aenea | reverse complement strand
TCACCCCCCCCCGCCAGTACTACTTTGGACCCAATTCATCTTCAAGTTTGGATATCTAAAGCATAAAATATGTTGAAAGTTGGATCTTTAAAGAACACCACTACATTGAGTGGTGATGTTTTAACTCATTCTGCTGTGTTGAACACAGAAAAATGTACACAGCGCAATACTTTACAGTAAATTTTACCAATGAGTTTATCTGTTTACTGCTGTCTTGTGGCCCTTAAATAATTTGTATAGTTAAGGATGAAAGGATGAGGGAAGAAAAATGAAAAAAGTTACCGCTTGGAAATTTGAAGTAACAATGTGACATGTTAAATATAATATTTGTGTTAACTATAAGCTCATACTTTTTATGGCTGCAAAACAGGATCCTTAAATTATGTATTTCAGAAATACACAGGCTTTTATTCCATGACTCCTGTTAAGTTATTACCTTTGCGTCAGTTATGTCTTTAAATATATGCTTAGTTTTAGGAATGTGTTACACATTCTCTATTAAACACAGCAGATAAACATGTGCTTATGTCCTCTTCAATTAAGTAGGCTTGCTCCCTAAAGCACTTTCAATGTAAACTTATTG
The DNA here is from genome assembly GCA_013399075.1 of Chloroceryle aenea. Lineage (NCBI taxonomy): Eukaryota > Metazoa > Chordata > Aves > Coraciiformes > Cerylidae > Chloroceryle > Chloroceryle aenea. The sequence continues at coordinate 246,314 of VWZY01002112.1, read as the reverse complement.
TGTTAAATTTCTGGTTTTCTTGCTTCTATTGCTATGCATCTCCTACTGTTTCTACTGCATGGCACAGTCACAAATGAGTTATAATATTTAGTGCTAGCTGACGTTAGCTACCCAACTCTAATCTTAGAGATTACTTTCATTTTGTATGATGTTATTCCATAATTGTACTCCAAAAAAGTGAATGATGTAATTTTTAAGATCTAAGAGCATTGTTCATACTTTCTCATGCAATTACTTCATGTAATCTGTATCACAGAGCTCAAATAACACACAAAATAAAATTTTACATTCAGTATGTAGGAAAAAAAAAACCAGTATGTAGAAAAAAACCCAGTACGTACAAAATACCTACTTCCAAAGGATTTCTGTTTCCTAATTTGTTAGGTCCTTCCTATAAAGAAGGATCTGGGAGATGTTCTGATTTAGGACAAATGCACACACTCACGTATAAGATCTCTGCAGTACATTAGAGCATTGCATTTAAGCTGTGTTCCTCTTCACCGCTTTGAATAACACCTCAGGCATACTGGGGTTTCTACTCCTTCCTAAATTCACTATATAAATAAGATAGGTAACATCTTGTACAAGGCAGTGTTTCATAGAAGTTCTGGCACATTTTTGAAATTATATGCACTTTACTTTTTGTGATTTTTTTTTTTTTTTTAAACAATTACTCTCCTAAATCAGGGCTAACTATGATAAAGGACTATTAGAAAGAATACCATTTGGAATCAGGACAATTTCCACAAACAGGTTCCGTGTATCTTGTATCTCAGATCTGCAAACACAAGAACTTTGCTCACGTTAGTATTATCTATATCAGATTATAGATTCTACCGTTAACTTTATTTACTGGTGAAGCCAAATCAAAGCCTGGGACTTGATGGTTCCTTATGGCTTGTTTCTTATGATTTAAGAGAAAGAGAGATAGTCTGTTTTTTGCCATTTCTTCCAAGGAAACTGATAGCAAAGCCCCTTTGAGGCTTTGAGCAACATAAGATGAACTGTTTCTGATTCCACAGAACATTATGCAGAAGAATGAAGAAGACAGCTGAAACCATAAAATCACCTTTAACAAGCAAAAAAAAAAAAAAGCCCACAGTTTCTGAGGTTTCTAGGAAGGCTGCAGTAGGAAAATATAGTAAGATATGCAGGTTTGGAGTGCTCTGAAGGATGGACTTAATGCTGCACCTGGAAGAGTAATTTTTGAAAGTAAAGCCCTCTTACTGGAGAGCTTTGCTATAATTTTCTGTATTTTAGGATACAGTTAAAAGAATTAATAAAACAAAACACTGAGTTTATTATTTATAGGGTACCTGGAGATATGACATACAGGGAACAGCAATCTTTCCTTCCTCTACTCATTCTGATAGAAGAATTTCAAAGAAAGTACTCTGAGATGACAAATTACAGTGTGAATGCTTTTAAATATGAAAATTGGCAGTACAGTTTGAAGTACAGTTAGATTCTTACAGTTTGGAGAGAACCTAAAGAATGTAAGCATATAAAAGCATCACAGACCCTAAAGAAAACAAAAAACAAGAACATATGGATTCTCCTGGAAATGCTCTATATATCTCAACAAACATAAATTGTGTTAAATGTTTTGGTTTTGATTTATAAAAATAGCACATGCTGAAGTTACACGTACTTATGTCCTACCCACACACACAGATGCCACATATATATGTTGCAATATAAATGCTGTATGTTACAGTATCATCCTAAAGACTATGAACAACCTGAACAATTGTGATCAAGTGCATAATACAGGGAACAGCACAGCAAACACAACACAAATGAATTCAGTAACTATAACCTTCCTAAACAGAGGACACATCTACATCACACTCATGACTGCAGCACAAGCAGACAGACATACATGAGCTAAGTTTTAACTAGGTTAGTGGGTACTGCCAGCTGTGACAGACATGGCTCAGGGCAAACTACAAAAGTCAAAAGAATCTGGGTAAATATCAGGCAAGCTGAGATTTTACTGTGCTCTTACAATGCCACAGATACAACACGAACAGCACACACAGAAGTTAGTTTAAAGTTAGCTCAGATAAACCAGCTCTGCAAAGAAGTTACTTCTTTGTTTCATTTGACTAAGACTGTAACCCTTCCAGGCAACCCAAGGGAGAAGACAAGCTTTACGTCACAACCTAAATCTTAAGGCTTAAAGTGAATTTCTTCCTTGGCTCAATCTATTTCCAGTCTTTCCACGTTGAAGCTCTTGCTGAAAATGATCTAATATTGCCATTGCAACCTTATTCAGGCTCTCTTTTGGGGCAGCCAAACACCCATTTTTATGGGAGATGACATGTTGCTGAGCAACTTGGATTTGGGTAGCAATTAATTATTCCTTCCAGCCCCCTGTTTCTCAGGCATAGGTTAATAGTAGAGACACCAGTGGTAAGATTTAGTCTTTACAAAAATCAGTTGTTTGCTATCTACAACTTAGCTGGATGCATCCTTGGAATTAAGTTGGTAGCAACTTCACTGGGATGGTACCTTAAGGTAATTTTGTCTCTTAAGACTCCATTTCCAAGTACTTAGAGCACAATTACATACTATTCTAGCATCAAAACACCAAACTTCTCAAAATATCTCCTGTGTAAACACCAGAGACATACTTTGCTAAATACAAGAGACTAAAAGATTGGTATACACAGGCAACAATACTGATAGAGAAAAATACACAGAAGCAGAAGTTTGTGTGGCCAAGAGAGACAGATGAGAAAGGGTAAAGGTGAAGGGAGCACAATGTGGAAGGCAGATAAAGAAACTAAGCCAACAATGACACCTACAAAGCCAGCAGAAAGAATGAGAAAAGAGACCCTGTGGAAGAAGAGCCAAAGCCAGCAGGTGGAAAAATTCACTGGGAACAAAAAGAGATCATCAGTTTACAGTTTTAAAATATATCATCAAATTAATAAAACAGGTAGTAATTTAGGGTCAGTGCTGGAAGCACCTATGGCCTCTTACTGGAAGCAGTCTACTCTGGGCTATGTTTTACTACTACTATCCCTGAAACACAGGCCATATTAGTTTTGCTAATTAATCTCTAAATCCAACATAAAGCTTGCATTATAAGTAACAATATAGAAAAACTTCATACCACGGAATATAATAATAAATGTTCTATTCAGGCTTAAATAGCCCAATGGCTGCAAAGGCTCTATATAAAGTAATGCAAAGTGACTACAAAGTAATTTTGAGCCTAATATTCACGCTCACGAGATGTAAAATCCACTCTTTCGAAGAGAAGCTGCCCAATCTAATTCCTACAAATCACACTTAGCTTCAGAAGGATATTCAGATTGTCTTCTGGTAGCTTAAAATATTTGCATAGTTGTGTTGGAGAGGATGTATAGGGCGTTTGTTACTGGCATACTGCATGATGTTTTACATTTTCAATACAACTGACTGTTCCTTTCTAGATTAGTTTATTTTACATTTTCAATACAACTGACTGTTCCTTTCTAGATTAGTTTGATGTCCACTATGCAGAATCAGTGACCTAGCATACTTCCTAAAATTAGTTACGTACTTAGTAGGGCCCTCTTCAGACATTTAGATATATACAAGTTATCCTTTTTTTCTGTTCTGAGATCCCTAAAGAAAGACAAAAAAACAGATCATACCAATTGCAGTCACTATGCAGATAGAAACAATTACTTATGGAAATAAATAAATGAAAAAAGCTGGAAATAACTTTCATACCAAATAGCCGTCAGTTTGACTGCTGTCATTCTGACACAAAAATAGTGATTTAAAATAACTATTTATCCTTCACTACATTTAATCAAATTAAATTCACAGTAAAATCAATTTACTATTTCAGATAAAATAGATTTATTTGAAAAAGTACATGCGTTTGGTTAGTGAACATTTTTGTTTCCTGCTACATCATCTCCCACATCTTCTTTCATTGCATTGATTCTATGGCATCTCTTATTCATGGACTTCCACTTCACTGGGATACAGGTGCTATGCATTATGTTGCCTTTAACTTCAGAGTGCTGGTCAAGCTATACAGTGGTGGTACTTTCTCATTACCATCAGCTTGCCCACTATGGAGATTCCCAAGAAGCTAAGCTATACTCTTAATTTTCTTTTAGTATACTTTTGGTCACATTAGCTTCAGTCTGTTCTCATAAGATTACATTTAAATCAAACTCTTTTCAATAACCTGGATCTTTTCGCACTTCTAATGTTCCCATCCAGTGTTTCTGTTTTGGCTCAAGTTATTTATATCTCTCTCTCACCTGGCAAGGGGAAGAGAGAGCCTCCTCAGATAGAACTACAGCGTTTATCTCCCTTCGACTCTGTCATCTATTTATCTTCATTGTCCATTTTATCATCTTTGACCATGAACTTTTAGTCCCTTCCCATAACTCTCACATCTATGAATGTACTTACAGCCACTTTGAAGTTAACAGATGCTGAACCAGGTCCAGAGAAGGGCACTTTATCCTCAC
>VWZY01002112.1:226830-236830 GCA_013399075.1 Chloroceryle aenea | reverse complement strand
ATAATTTCAAGGATAAAACATGTAGGAGAGCAAAACTTCTATTTCTACATCACTAGGATAACCTGAATGCTAACATCATGGGTTTTGCTCTTGTAAATATAATTTATATTTTATATCAATGAAATGATAGTGGTGATATGCTAAAAAAATAAAACTGCTTTGGAAAAATAATTTTAAACATAGTCAACTGAAACAGCTTCTTACCAATAAATTCCCATAAAACATTTAAAAAGATTATCTTGGTAGAACTGACTTAATGAATACTCAAAATGCAAGCTCAAATCTACCCTGTAAAGCAATCATGGTTTTTTAGCAACTATTTTGACCTTCGTGACACAAACAATTAATTCTACAAACTTAATATCAAAATAAAATTCTACATCTAATGCAGAATAATCTGTCAATGTATTTAATCAAGGATATGCTTTTTCCATGTATTATACATTCTAGTATCAAACATTGATTTTTACAGACAAGGAAAAAAAAAAAGTACAAATCTTAGAAGTGTATGAATGTGCATATACAAGAGAATGTCTCATCGTAAGCCAACAAAAGCAAAAGAAACAAGCCTGTGCAGATTACAGCTTGCATCATATTTTAATAATAAAAATCTACATTCAATTTAGCAATATTTATAAATTGATAAATATCGACAGTAAGATAAAAAGTTGCTTACGTTCTAGTCATACATCTTCAAAGCCGACCTGATGACTTGTGACAGCACCCAATCCATTTATCACCAAGTATATATTACAATCTATTACAGAATACTGTCACTCTCTCTTGATACATGGATGAGGAATAACTCCCTGATTTAAGTCAAAATTCTCATTTCTATATAAAGATCACAACAACATAGTTCATCAAGCCAGTAACTGGACTGTCCAAATTCCATTTAATTGCTTTTAAGAACTTAATAAAGTCTATTATTTTAGCTCATTTACTTTCTGTAAATCCACCAATCTCTGGTCAAAATGCACGAACAAGATGAAAATTGTATATAATTTGAAATTTTTAACTTAGCCCAGCTTCTCTTTGTATATAGTCTTAAAATTTCTCATGCTTAGCTTTACCCAGTACATATTCATATCACAGTGAAAACTTATTTTGTGATTTTACTCAGCTGATACAGCTGGTTTTAAGCATTAGCATTGCTTTATATAGCTGCCTAGCTATAACAAACTTGATTTGTTTAGCTGAAGGCCCCCAATAAAATTTTTCAAAGAAGCCAAAACCATCATGACATCAGTACTTTGTATCTTACACATATTTAAAGAATAAAAAAAAATCTTATGAATAAGAACTGCAGGTACAATGGAGTTTGCTCTGTTTTTAATACTTGTCGAAGTTTGTTAGCTAGCCATATATTAAAAATAACATAGAGAGTTACTATAGTGACAGTAATAAAACCAGCCATCACTTTTGTCTTAAATCAAATTTCAAAAGGCATCTGGTCAAAAATAAATTAAAAAAAAAAAAAGTAAACAACAACAACAAAATAGAAAGGAAAGCAGAAGTACATTAAGCTATGCCCATTATAGAAAGGACATCCTACTACATGTTTACTAGTGTTTATGTTTCACATCAACATATTTTATAGAAGGATTTATATGCCTAACTCAAGTTGTATTTAAATCCTACAGTGCAGACCCTACCATAAAATGCCTCTTGAGTCCTATTAACTGTACCCATGGTTTTACTTTGCCTGTCTGCTTATTTAAGATCTAATCACAGTTTTGAAGAAAAGATTGTCACTTCTAAGCCTGTCCCCTCAGAACCTGTCTGTTATTAGTACTCAACTGGATATTTTCATCTTCAGTTGTTATTCTCTGTGGTCTTTGCAAATGCTATCTACTGGAATCTGTGACTGTAAGGACAAATTGGCTACAAATGCCTAGGACTGCTGTTTGGAGAAACATGTAAGTGGCACATTATTCTGTTGGTATATTTGTGTTTCCAAGTGTTTCACTTAAATTAGTTTTCTAAACATTTTCACCAATTAAATACACTCTCAATAAAGATTATAAAATGCTGTTCTAATCTGAACACCTGAGTAAAGGTGATGGCACGCTGTTCAATATTAAATTTAAATATAATAGATATTTGTGTATATACATAATTATATAGGAAAAGAGTATATATGTGTACATATATATTACCCAGATATGTACACAGTGTACATATATAGATAATAGTGTGTGTGTGTATATATACGCATAAGCCTGCTAAGAACTTAATGAAGACACTGAAATCTAGATTTCCTCAGACTGTAATACTGCAAGTGTTCAGTTGTTAAACAGAATACACTCGAATTTGAAGCAGGGCACAAATTTAAGCCTTAACAACTTCTCATATTTCAATCTGCAACTATTTAATTTTTCCACTTTTTCTGTCACCATTTAAAATATTTAACTATAAATGTAGCTAGTGTATACTGCTTAATTCAGCACTGAAAATGATTCAATTTTAAAAGCTATTATGACCTGTTATTTCTGAGGCCCATACACATGCAATTTATCTATCATGCTAGAACATGTTTCTATAAAATAGGATTTTTGTAATATTTTACCTTATGGGCAACAACTTTCCTTCCATTAATGCAGTACCTGACATTGTAATGAAAAGCCTCAGTATTTACAAATGAAGGGTTTGAACTCCAGAGGTGCTGAGTGGCCTCAGCAGATGAGAGGACCAGACACTGAAGACTTTCATGAGTTCAGAGCAGGTACTGGCACTCTGCACAATCAGTTCCCAATTGTTTAGCAAACAAACCATTTGAGCTTAACTGCATTAGTACAGTCTGCATTCCCAGATCGGGAGGCAACACTTTAGGTAGACGAAGTAGAAGGAATTACATTTGTGCAGGTTTTAAAATTAAAAGAAATCTTACAGTGACAAAAATGAATTGATTGCATCTCATAATTAGATGGTGTCAGCAGTCCGACGACCATTTAATTTTACAGTTTTAAACATAAAAGCAGTTATCCATTAACTCATTGAGAAAACAAACAGACAAACTTAAAAAAAATGTTTTAAAAGTGAGAATGGAAACATACCTACAGAAAAGCTGCTTCTCCCTTTTCCCATATTTTCAAAATCACGCATCCAAATGACACTCACACACACACAAGACAGGCACATGCTCTTTTTTATTTCACTGGCTCTGAACTAAACAGCTTCTTTTCTTTTTTTTTTTTTTTTCCTTATTTATTTACTCCTACGACAGCAAAGCATCTTTATTGTGAGAAGTCACTCTGGTCCCTTCACCCCAGCTCTGACTTTGGAACAATTCATCGCAAGCGAAGCGAAGTCTCAAGTAATGTGGCCCTCTGGTGGAAAGCTCTGCATCACCTCCTGAGCCACCGAATCGCACAGTAAACTAACACGCTCGGAAAACATGCACCGCAAGGCTTCGGCACAACTTTTATAAACACGCTGCGGGATTTTAATCGCTGGGCGAGAGCTGTGGTGCGCAGGGTACCAGCAAGACGTTGCCGCCACGAAAACAGGATCCTTGCATGTCAGCATTAACGTGCACAAAAACAACAACAAATAACGCCCCGCGCTCTTCGCTCGCACGACACTTCACAATCAGCACGCACAGAGGGTCTGCAGAAGGGTGCCCGTCCGAAAACAGCCCTTTATTTGTTTAAAAACAAACAGGAAGCAAAACAAACTTACCTGCTGTTGTTGCAGATGCAGCAGTTCTACTGTGCTTACTTCAGTGCTCGTGTCACCACTTGATCTTCCATCTCTGCTGCCAGCATCTAATTGGCTGCTTAGAGTGCTCATTCCATTTTGATTCATTGAACTGTTGCTTATTGTCTCTGTCGCAGATTCCTGCATCATGACTTAATACCTAAAAGTGATTAAGAAGTATCAATTAACACACGCGTTACACCTTCACACTTCCATTATCAAGATGTCCCTCTCTGCCAATTACACAGACAGCATCTTTAGAAGAAGAAAAAAGCCTCCCGGAGCCGTTTACCAAGAAATGCGACGCAAACTCTGCTTTCATAGGGATACTAATCACCGGAATTATGGTTTCTATAAGCAATCTTTGTGCGCTTACATTTAACGGCCAAAATAACACACCATGCACCCAGCATGGTCAATAGCATTTATGAACGACTACATTTTAAAGTCTACCTATAAAACCAGTTTAAATGAAGGCATGATTTCACACACTGCTCTATATTTCCTATTATCTAGCTTTGACAACCATGGATGACTATACAGCCTTATTTAAAATATTCACTATCTTGATTCTGTCAGAATTTTACAGCATATCTTATGCAAGGCTGTTGTTTAATGATGCACAGCTAATCATACAAAATTAAAATTTTGTAAGGGTGTTACAAATCATATGGTATCAACCAATGATAAATAGTATAATGGGCTTCTCCTTTTTTGTGACTAAATAAAATTTTGCCTCGGAGGCATTTTAAGAAAAAGCTCCTGCTGCAAACACGTCAGATATTGCCTATTTTTTTAATCAAACGGCTGATATTCATTTATTTTTCTGACATTTAAAACATTTAATACTGTCCTTCCTGGGAAGTAATTAAGCTTATGCATGAGCAGCAATCAAACTGTTCACTTGAAGATGACTTAAAACTCAATTTTAACATAGGCAAATAAATGAAAGATATAAAATTAATTTTCCAGGCATGTATTAGATATGAAAGCTGGAAATAAAATCTATCAAGAATATCACTAATGATTGTGCTAAAAACAGCATAAATTATGCATATTACCTTCTCTACAGTAATAAATGTTTTATCATTTTCACTGCATAAATATACTGTACTTTCAGGATAGCAATGAGATGTCCTGCCAAGATCACTTGAAATCTTTGCAGTAAATAAAGAACCAACGTGCCCTTACAAACCAGAATTTCAAGGCGCATTTTGTATCTGTAATATGGAAAGGTCAACATCTCTTCTCAGAGCCACCAAAGTCCTCTCCTGCTCTCACAGGGTCAGAATGGACTTCACCTTCCTTCACCCTCACTCTCCATATACTGAAAAAGTCCCCACAACAACCTGGCTGAGCTGTGACTTTAAAAGGCATCTCTGAAGGGAGAGGGATGTATAAGCAAACTCGGGAAAAGACACAAAGCTTGCTGCTTAGCCTAACTATTGAACTTAGTTTTTTGTTCCCCTGAAAAGTATGACCAATAGCCTTCCTCTGGAATTAAAAACAAAAAAAAGGCAGGAAAAGAATCATTACAACTTCAACTACGTGCATGGGATATTAATCAAAATGCTGTATGAATTAACACAAACAAATGCCCACAAGATAAAGTGAAAGTGTATAGGATGTGAAGAAATTTAAAACAGTACAAGATGAGTTATTTAATCACGTTTTGGTCAAAAATAAATAGGATGCAAAGAAATAAATAAATAAACACCACCACAGCTAAGTTAAAGGAGGGCAGATGTTATAGACCAGTAAACAACAGCAGCATCACATGTGTTTATGAACAAACAGCCCTTCTTATACACTTTTAGGAACATCAGCAAAGAAAAATAATAGAAATGGAAAATGTGATACACACAGTGATGAATTTTACAAGGCAAAAACAAAGCTAATACTCTTTTCTGAGATTAGGCAGCTAATAAGTATTCAAATTAGGCATAAATTTTACATGTACAATGTTTAAAATATTCAGAGAAAAGGGTCTGATTGCCCTTAGTACTTATATGAAAATTCTAATGCGGGTATGCCACAACTGTGGGAGCAGGCAGCCCTTTCTGATTTTTACAATATTTACTTTCAATAAAAAAGACATGTATATCAGAGTGGAAATCTATTTAAAACACTTCATCAACTGTATCATTACAAGGATTTGGAAATTCGGGAAATTCAAACATTAATCCTCTTTTAGTCAAACAAAGATTTAACCAACAGACAGGTTCATCTTTTACAAATTTGAATGTTAGACAATAACAGTGGTACATTTAGCCAAGCGCATTAAAAGGGCAAAGGGGTGTAAATGTTAGATAATCAAAACATTAGAAAACACTCAGAAATTTCATAAATAAATACATCAGCATCCCTGTTGTTACATCTTTCAGTCTCTTTCATTACAATTAGCAGAGAAGGGTTAAACATCTTCCAGTTCATATAAACCAACGGGCTTTATGTCTTGTGGATTTTGTATCTTCGCAAAGCCCCAGAGTGTAGTTCGGGCTCTGCATTTTAAGTTAAAGTGTCTGTGAGCCAGCAGAATCGGCTTTAACATAACATGACCAGTAACACTACTCTGGCAATAGAAAACAAAAATCCAACCCAGCAGCTGTGTACAGAGAGGAGGAAACTATAGAGTATCAGTACTAGAAAAGATAATTCATTTGCAAGTAAAGTGGAAGAAACACTGAAGTATTTGTATGAAGAAGAAAGCATCCCTGGAATTTTATATTAAACAGAAAATGTGGGGTTTTTTTGTTGTTTTGTTTTGGGTTTTTTCCCTAGTTGTAAAAGGGTATTTTTAAAAACAATATTGAAACTTTGGCCTGAGTAATGCTCTGTGCTGGTTGTCCACAGCCAGCAACTAAAAAATGGCTGCTGGAAAAAACATGAGCACAGAATCTTTCTCTTTCCTTTTCTTCTCTCACATACACACACACGCATAGATGTGCATCTATACACGTATGTATGTACAAACAACTCTGAGCCCTCACAAATTAAAGCACTGAAAATATCTAAATATAATTTCTGATATAGGAGTAATTTCAGCTATTGGTGGCAGAATAATCTGAACTTGCACCATCTCACTAAGAAAACTAACATACTTTTTTTTTCTTGCTTTTACAACAGTAGTGCAGCGTGTTAACACAATAATAAATAAATACAAACCACATACAATGACTGTCAGATACTAAGGCTGAAAGTTTAGTATTTCAAATAGTATAAGAAAAAAAATATACAATGTTCCTGTTTATACACATTTACACATATTCACACTTCCTAATCCTTCTCTTTTTCTCTTGCTGTCACACTCGCCATCAGTCATGGACGTGTCTGCACAAGCACGCACGCACACATGCGCCCACACTCACAGCCAGTCACCAGCACCTACTTCTGCTGTGATTCCCAAACTCTTGTCGCCAAAGGTGAAATATACGCTCTGCTACTGGGTATTTTAAAGAAAGGTATGGGGGAAATATTTGCTGGTCTCTGCAAGAGAGAATGAAATTGTGGATTATTTTAAGCGTGCGGCTGCACTGCAGGTTGAATGCCGAATTCTGCCAGGGTATCCAAGCAATCACCCATAGCAAAAGAGAAATACTGGCCCTGTGAAGTTAGAAGCTACAGTTTTACTTTTCTCCCCTGCAGTAAACTGTACATTCTCTGTGTGCGTGTGCACGTGCACATATGTGCGTTTTAAGCCGGCAAGTCACTGTACAGATACTTATTCTCTACACCACTTCCCTTTTGAAACATTAAACTGACACTGGAACTGACTGCACAAGATTGCATTTTCTCTTCCTAAACAACTTGAATTGAAAGGTTACTTAGTGTAACAATATTTACTTGCAGAATTGTGTTGTTACCAAGGGTATAATGGATGGTGGCTATGCAGGTTTACGCAAGAATGAGTGAAGCATGAGGCATTAGCCATGTGTTTGACATGTTTCAAATTGCTATAATCCAGCATTAAACACACCCAGCAATTCATGCCATTTCTTGCAGCCATAATCTTGAATAAAGCGTGCACAACCACTTATTATATAAATTAGTATATGACTCCCTCTTATAGTCACAACAGTGCTNTGCCGGGACAGCCGAGCAGCTGATTGCCCCACGAGTGACTCTGTCGCTGCGCCCTCAGGGAGTGAAGAGCACAGCGCGTGCCTGCGCCCCAGTGCTGGAGACGTGGAGGTTGGCAGCCACCAGCAAAAGCCACCTCCAGAAACTTGAGGCTCCCTGCCCTAATCCTGGGCGAGCCCTCTGAACTGAGGCAGCACCCTCTGGCCCAGAGCCCTGTGCAGGAGTTCAGGTGCCCATGGTGTTATCCGCAGATAACACCGACCGTTAATGCCCGGTGCTCTGTACAGCCAACTGGACATGGCCCAGTGTGCCCATGTGGTTACCTGGTTCCACTTCCTAAGACGCAGACTAAACTTCAGCCTTTTAAAACGGGCCTGTTATGTCAAAGCAGAGGTGAGAAGCAAGGCTTAAATAACGGTAACTTCTGTGCTCTGCTGGAATTAATTCATCATGACACAAGGCACAATGCATCTGAAGTCTTGTGCTGGTATGCTAAAAGTCTTTAATACTTAAGATTGCCTAATAAATCAAAATGCCAAATATGAAGGACATAGCTGAATGTGTGAGAACAAAAAATAAGACAAGCTAAAAGAATATCTGTAAAGGGAAGGGTTGGTTTTTTTCCACTTTATCTAAAACATTTAGCTTTCAAAGCTTGAGTTAAGCAGAGACATAAATTACTTCACTGTGTTATTTTGTAAATATATAAGTAAATGAATAGGATTAAAAGATTAATTAGGTCAACTGCTATTGGAATACTCCAAAATAAAGTATCTGTATCAGTAGGTTTAATATACAACTATCTATTCAACTTTTCTCTGCAAAAATGTAAATTATGCTCGAACACCTTGTGCTGGAAGGTCTTTCAGGAAAACAGCTTCCAGTTGTGAGTTCCAGGATGTTTCTTAGCATAATTGGAAAGAATATGCATCACATCTGCATCAGTGAGCGAATTCAGTATCTTTGATGAGGAAAAAAATGGAATTTTCATGCTAAGAACAAATTTAAAAAAAAGAAATCTCTTCAAAGCGTATTACTATTCAGAATAACCTCCTGAGTGAAGATGGTAGTTGTGAGTAAAGTAACACTTCACAAATGGCTAAAAGGCGCAGCAGTGGGACAACAGTGCCTGGATCACGACACAGAAAGCACCGCTATTCTCAAGAATTCAAGCTGCAGTACAAAACTTTTTAAATGACCACTTGTATGGTGGGCCTCTGAAGGCGATTTTTGAACAGAGATTTACAATAAAATTGACAACTGGGTTTTTGCAGATTACCACAGATGAGTTTTATTCAACAGAGACAAGAGTCCGCAGCCCAGCACCTGCTGATCCATGCACACAGAGATACAGAGTGCCAGGTAAAGAAAATGGGCATCCTTCCTGTAGCATTCTGTCTTAGCAGGTGCACTCGTCTGGCATGAGAAGGCCTTAAGAAATCAGAAGAATTGATTTATGCTAAAGTTAACTGCAGCTGAAGAAACAGAGATGCCTAAAATACTCATCTGTACTTAATGCCACAATTTTTCCCACTGTCTGTGTACTACGGCTTATTTATAAATCAGATGTTTAAATGAACATCTTTTTAACCGACTGGCACAAGCAGTCAGATAAAGGTATTGAAGGCAGAGTATCATATTCAATCTTAAACTAAAAGCTATCCTGCATTGTAAAGGCTGTATCTTTTCATTTCATGCCGTCTCAATTCCTCAAGACTAATAAAACCAGTAAGTCAGTTTGGGGCACAGTAATTTATCTGCTTTCTAAAAATCAGGTCGATGTTGTCACACTTATCCGATTAATAAACAGCAGTCCACTTCCCCAAACAGCAAGTAAGGTCTAATTAATTTCCACCTGCTATTTATTTTTGCTTGGTGGGGAAAAAAAATCTCTTTGAAGGCCAGTGTTACCTACGTGTGTGTTCTCCACAATATCGGAAGGTGCATACCTTACGAACAGAATAGTGGCAAAAGCCTGCTAGAGTTCATTACCTACAGCCCACACAGATATGAGCAGCCAATTTCAGGGTAAGATTCTTATTTGAGCAACGACAGCTTGGGAAACCCCACCTTGGAAAGCACACTCCTCTCACTCCCTCTCTCTGTATCTATCTTCCTCTCTTTCGCAGTTTAAATAAATAAATAAATAATAAAAAATAGAAAAAGGGGAAAAAAAAAAAAAAGCAGCAGCTCTTCAAGCTCTTGAGAGTAGGGAGACTTT